>JAXCGZ010019417.1:35000-50000 GCA_037179515.1 Halocaridina rubra | reverse complement strand
TCATCGATGTCGTGGCCGCAATTCCCTTCGATCTCCTGCTAGTCACCGATTCCGAGGTAAGACCAAACACGTGTATACTGTATATAGAGAGAGATAAAAGATTCAGTAAATAAGTAAATGAATACATAAATAAAGTAACTTAATCTTTATAAAAAAAATAGATTTACATTGCTTTTGTTATTTTATATGTTTGATATTAATTATAATGGTACGTTAGGCTGAATTTTGTTATATTATTGGAGTGTTTTATTCAGCGATTGATTTTCATTTTAGGTGAATTGTTTGTGTTTATTTTATGCTATTCGTTTGTTTATATATTTACTTACTTGAATTTATTTGTTTATTTATTTGTTTAATGTTTATTATTTGTTTGTTTATTTGTTGATGTTTTTACATTGTCGGTTGTTCAGTTACGTTCACTCTGATCTTTAGATCTATTTTTTCCAAGTTATTTGTTTTGCTGTGTCAGCATATTCTCCCTTTTCCCTACTTACGTAATTTCTGATTTATGGTTATTATTATTTTTTGTTTGGCCTTTCGTTCTTATTTTCTTTCTAATTTACTCCTTCTTTCCCGCCATTCTCTATTTATTTTTTTTTCTTGTCACTCTCTCTTGTCCCTTTTTTTTCTCACGATTGTTTTATTTTTTATTATTTATATTTTTGTACATGTATTTTTCTTTTTGTATGGATTAATTCTATGTTATGTAAACAATATCCATAAGGAGCACAGATACTTCTGGAAAAAATTAAGCATTATATAATTATTCATATGTTCAAAAGTATGAATTTTTAATATTAAAAGTTTAACTATCAATTACTCATAGGATTGAATAATTTTCTAATTACCTTAATTTTAAATCGTATTTATGACTCATAAGTTAAGGCATTGATAAATTAGAGGAAAAAAATGCTATATGTATTCTAATTTGCATTTCTTAAGCAACTAATTCCACCAAGGTACTGTACTAGTTAATGGGAAAATCTTTGGTACAACCCAATCCATTCCCAAAATAGCTAGTGCCACGCAGGAACTCTATTAATTATTTATGAAACAGTATTCATTATATCAGACCTGGTCTCAGTGCTATACTAGATTGTACCCTCCACTTACCATAGTAGTTAATTATATGATATAGTTAATTATATGAAAATGTTGAAATATCTAGTCTCTCTGTCAAGCAAGCTAGAACCACCCTGGTAAAAATATTATTAATAGATAAATAGATAGACGATATCTAGTACAACCTAGAAAATCTACCTAGATGTATATGATAATAATATACTAGCTATATCAGAATTGGTGTCTGTCCAAAACAAGATATTTTTTTTATATGAAATGTTAGCGACTCTGAGGCGTCAGGTCGAGGGTTCGCGCCCCGTCACGATCTGAGGTTAGCAAGGGCATTCACTCAGGGTAAGGATTACATCTGCCAAAACAAGTCCTTCGCAAGAAGGCAACCGTAGAAAAGGGATTCCGTGACGTAAAACCGGAACAACATGAAATGTTAGGAGCATCCAAGGTCTTTGTCAAACCAGCCAGAGCCTCCCAGGTCCTATGTTAGTTTAGTCAAATATATGAATTAAAAATACTAGTTGTCAAGTTTATTTTAAAAACGGCACCCCAAAGCGCTTGCAAAGTTCTTTTTTAAAAAATAGACTTTGCTTTTATACAGTAATATTCCCAAACCCTACATCTATGCCGAATATTCTTGTATATTCGTTAACACATATCTTATTATCTCTTCACATCTGACAAGTCACGGCACTCCCCTTCTCTGTTTCTCTTTTCCCTCGCCCGATGAGAGATATATTCCTCTCTCGTCCTGGTGTCATAAGCATGAAAAATTTAGTACCGCCCAGATATAGGTTCAATTCCATTAGCATATTCAAGATTATTCCTAAAACATCTAGTGTCAACCAGCTACAGAGTGTTTCCTATATATTTTGAGACTTTAAATGCAGCCTAACGTTGACTTATTTATCAGAATTTGGAGATGTTTGGTCATTTATGAAAACTATTCAATCCTAATTATTAAACTAAACAATATTTTTGTGTTAGATTCATGTGTTTTATGCATTCCTTTTATGTATTTTTACTCCTACAATTTTTTTTCTTACTGTACAATTGCATAATGATATATGATTCTGCTTATACATTCGTTGTACAGGCAGTTTTTTATCTTTATTAATTAGGTAGCTTTGAAGTTCTATACTTCTATTAATTAATCATATTTTCTCTATTTATCATAACAACACATAAGTTTACTTATAAGTTAAAGTCGTACGAAATGTGTGGGTCAGTCCTTAAGTAGGTACCTAATGTACCTCAATCCCAAACGAAACACCCGTAGTCAAACTCAATCCCAGTTCAGGCACTTTGCTAGGAATTCGCAGGGAAAATTATTGTTCGGTTATGCTAGGTTTGGTCTTGCTAAACTAACCTAACCTAACGTAGCCTAACCTAATCTGCCTCGTGCAGCAAATCCAGATTGAATGCCTAAAGACGGCATCAGGTGCCTACTCTGAGATTGATCCAAATGCTTTATATTAAAATATTGTATTTCTCGGCGGTAATTATATTAAGAACATAATGTTTATTACTAAAAAAATAACTTTTTTTTTTAAATATACTCTTTTTATTTCTTATTATTTATATATTTATTTAAATAATGACACTATTGTAGAATAAGATTGATTACATTGTCAAGCAGAAAGGTAGCAGATGACACACTAACGATAAATCTTTTCAGCTGTTATGAAAAATTTCCTCTCTATAACAATTCCTTTAATTCGTTCAATTTTATTTTATTGTTTTATAAAACTTGACATTCATGTCGAGAGTGGATGCGGTGAATAGAAAAATATTCAATATATTTTGTATCTGTATATTTCAACATATTTTTTTCTATTTATTATATTATTATTTTGATAAGGATGTCTGCTAACTCCATGTATACATTCTTGAATATTCTTCTGCAATTATTTTTATATGAAAAAGAAAAATTAATGCTTTTAAAATATTCAAAAAAGTACAGATTTTTTTTTGTGATATGGGGATTGTGGTAGCGTAGTCTTCATTCCCCAGCTCCAACCTGTCAGATTCCACCCCCATTCGAATGGGGATTAAAAGCGGCACGTAAGACGACTATCAAAAACAGCAGATCTTTTTTTATGTATAATTTGATAAAAAAAAAGTTTTAAGACTATCGAACTTTCAATTTTAAATGAGATTAACTAATTTCAAAGGTTTTGTTTATATTACTTGAAATCACTTTGCACTTCTTTTTTTTGAGGCAAATATTAAATCTGAAATAAAAAACAAATATACAAAATATCAGAAAATTATGTTTATTGCTCTGTAACTGAATTATTCATTAGCAGTTACTTTTATCTCTGATAGAAATTTTTGCTTTTATTTAAAAGAAAGGAAAACAGTGTTAACATTTCTGTAATCTGATTTATATTACTGTGGCATTGTTATTTCTGCTACTGTAAGATTTGCCTTTACAGTCTGCATTGGCATTTATATAATATCTGCAAATAGCAATTTTGCTAGAAATTACCTAATATTTTTAAAAAGATAATTAATATCTTTTCTGGCAGATCGTTAACAAAATTATTTTTTTTTCCACAAAACAATAGAATATTTTTTAAATAATCTATACAACCCCAAACTTTTTCGGTTGGCAAAAATTAAAGAAAGAGATTGTGATATATATTTCTTAGGAGAATTTATATAAAAATTTCCAAATATGAATATATTGCTTAAGACTAAGTCTTGCCCTAAGAACTTCTTCATTTTAAGTGAATGCGGCTCCATCTCTCGGAACCATCTTGTGATTCTCATGAGTTGTTAAAAATTACCAGATTTTTATTAACATATATTTTTCGTTGTTGTTTTGATATTTCTCTTTACATACATACATACATACATACATACATCCGCGCGTTCAGTGACACACGGAATTGCTCCTCTTAAATTTTTAACTGTTTCGAGTGACTAAGTGCTTAGTGGAAAACTTTACCATAATTTCCATAAATCTGAAATCCTGCAGAGTATTGTGAGTACAAAAACTAATATTTGTTGTTAGACGAGACTGTTCATATTAAAGGAAAAAAAATTGAGAACTTTTTCGTGAGGAAGAGAGAGAATCTGCCTTCCAGTTCTGCCTTGAGGGAAATCTAGAAGAGTTGCCAGAGGTGGAGCCATCACACCACATTACCTATTTTTTTGTGTAAACTGGGGAAAGCTCTTAAGCCGTTTTACCTGATCCTGTGGTTCTATATATTGTTAAAATCAGTATCCTTCCCATTTATATTAACTAGTTAGTTTGATACACGAAAAAATTGAATAATAAAAGAAAAAAAAAATACCAAATACCCACCTGTCAACAGTACTGAGTTAAGTTGCCAAGTAGTACAGCAGTCTTATTTTCTTCATTTTTTTTTTTGCTTTTCTTTTTGCTTTCTCTTTTACTATTTTGTTATTTTGTATATATATTGAGTTAAATGTAAAGTCTAATCCCGTGATAACATATCTTGGTTAGCAAGTCAGTTTATCAGTTAGGAAGAATATATAACAGAAACAGGTGGGTGCCACCTCGAACACAAATTCGAATTTTCCTTCAGGTTTGACTTTTGTTTTTCTTTTTCTTTTTATACTTAAATTACCATGGTCAAGTTTTTAAGTTAAGATGTGTGTTACCAGAAAGGAGACAAACTGAGTCACTAAATAGCACTTATATGGAGATATAAAAATTCTGTGTGAAGGTAAATTAGAAGTTTTTCTCTTTTCTTTTTTTTTCCTCTTTCTCGTCTTCTTTCTATATTCTGTGAGAGGGAGAACATAAAAATGAAGCCATCTCTGTCCCAAACCTCTCCCACCCATGGGTCGGGAGAAGGGGTAGTCATCAGAGGACTTAAACAGAGAATCAAGAAGTTAGAGGAAATGGTTATAAGCCTTGATGATAAAATTCGGAATATGGATGGAGAAATGAAAGAGAATGAAACACTCAGAGAACAAATAAGATCTTTGGAGGAAGCAAATAAAGCACAAGGGCAGGAGAGAAAGGAACTAGAAAAAGAATAAAGAAGCTGGAAGGGGAAAAGAGTCAACTAGAATCTAGAATTTCTAAACAAGAAGATAAAAACAAACAGCTGAATGACAACCTAAAGGAATTAGATGTTAGTTCACTGCTCTCTTCTGAGAGAGACGAGATTGCTGCTTGGAATGTTCAGATTAAGGAAAACATTGAACAGTTCAGAAAAGAGCTCCAGGAGCTGAATATGGAAAATGATGCCATGAAAACGTCCTTTGCTGATGCACTAAAGGGGAATGTGGCAGTAAAAGAGGCTGTAAAGGTGGTGGCACTGGAAAACATACAAACAGTTGACTATAAAGAGACAGTAATCGAAAAAATGAAAGACGTTGTGATGGAAAGGGCAAACCCACTCATCAGACAGGCACTTGATAAGGAGAAGACAGTGGTAATCTCAGGCATAAGTGAATCCCAGGAGCCAACATGGCAGGGGAGACTTGAAGAAAATAAAGCTAACGTTGTAGACCTGATAAGAAAGCTTGGAGTAGTATGTGGTCCTGAGGATATTGTAAACATACACCAACTAGGTAAATATTCGAGGGAAGGAAAGCCGAGACCAACAAAAGTAACCTTTGAGAGAGGGGAGACATGTAGGGAAATATTGTTGAGAAAAAAAAGTCTAAAAGACCTTCAAGAATGCAAAGAAGTGTTCATTAGACGATACAGAACACAGGAAGAGATGGAAAAGATCAAAAACTTGTTGCAAGAGGCAAGAAGGTTAAATGATGAAAGAAATGAAGAAGAGAAGAAAAATTTTCGTTACAGAATACTTCCAGACAAAGGGGAGATAAAGAAGATAATGACAGAAGATCAGGGGCTGGGGCCTCATTAAGATTGTTATACACAAATGCTGATGGATTAGCTGGTAAGGCAGTAGAATTAAAAGATAGGATTCACAACAGTAAGGCAGATATAGTAGCAATTACAGAGACTAAGTTGAGTGAGGACATAAACAGTGTCACAGTTTTTCCTAAGGGCTTCAGAATACTAAGGGTCGAAAGATCTGAGAGGACTGGTGGAGGGATAGCACTGCTCATAAGTGAGAGGATTCAAGTTGAAGAAATAAACTTGGCTATAGAAAGTGAGTTCAGGGAATTTCTTGTTGCTCGCATAAATACTGGGTCAGAGAGCATTATAATAACTGTTGTATACAACCCACCAAGGAACCAAAATAGGCTTGAAATTTATGAGGAAAGTCATATAGGTACGATTGAAGTCATAAACTCAGTTGTTAACATGGCGCGGGAGAAAAAATGTAGGATTTTGATTATGGGAGACTTTAATCATAAAGAGATAGATTGGATAAATCTTGACCCACACAGTGGTGAGGACTCATTTGGGGCAAGATTCCTAGATTGCGTACAAGGGAATTTCCTACACCAACATGTAATGGAACCAACAAGAGCCAGGGGTGGGGATGAGCCATCACTACTTGATCTAGTGTTCACAGATAATGTGTTGGATATTGAAAATATTGAGTATGAACCACCAATTGGAAAGAGTGACCACTGTGTGTTGTTGATGGAGTATATCATTGAAGACATTCTTCCTGAGAGTAGAGGCACTGAGGACATGAGGAGGAACTATCCGAAAGGAGATTACATCAAAATGAATGAGCTTTTTGCAGTTATTGACTGGAGAACCTTATTTTACAACAAATCTGTACAAGAAATGTATGACATCTTTTGTGAGAAATATGGGAAGATAGAAGATTGCTGCATACCTGTCACCAAAGTAGGTGTAATTCATGCCAGAGAGAAATGGTTCGATAATGGGTGTAAAAGAGCTAAGGAGTGGAGAGACAAATGCTGGAAAAGGTATAGGAGGAGAAAAAACATAAATGCCTGGCAAACCTACAAAAGAGCAAGAAATGACTACCTAAGTAAAAGGAGAGAGGCAGAGAGAGATTATGAGAGGGACATCACCAGGAAGGCTAAAGAAAATCCCAAGCTTTTCCACAGCTTTATCAGAGGAAAACTGAAGGTAAAAGAACAGGTTTTAAGGCTAAAGAGAGCGGATGGAAGCATCACTGAGACGGACGAAGAGATCTGCAAAGAATTGAACAAGGAGTTTCAGTCAGTATTTACAGTAGAAAATACCCCACCCCCTCAGATTGCAGTGATAGAAGCTCAAGGGCCGGTATTAGAGAACATCAACCTTACAGCCACAGAGGTATGCAAAGCGCTGATGGATTTAGATGTTCATAAAGCTACAGGTCCTGATGACATATCCCCTCATGTGCTTAAAAAATGCGCAAACACAATATCAGTGGCACTAAGTATCATATTTAAGGAGTCACTGGAGTCGGGGAAGATTCCAAGATGCTGGAAACAAGCAAATGTGATACCTATCTTCAAAAAGGGAAGGAGGGATACGGCTCTGAACTATAGACCAGTTTCCTTGACCAGCATAGTTTGCAAACTTATGGAGAAACTACTAAGGAAACATATCTCTCTTCACTTGGAATCCTTCAACTTTTTGTCAGTGAGGCAACATGGCTTCAGAGAAGGAAGATCAACAGTAACAAACTTATTAGAATTTTATGATGAGGTAAGCCAAATCTTACAGGAAAGAGAGGGCTGGGCAGATTGCATATTCCTAGACTTCCAGAAAGCGTTTGACACTGTTCCACATGGGAGACTTATTAGGAAGCTGCAATCAATGGCTAGAATAGGTGGAAATGTCTTGGAATGGATAAAAACTTACTTAGAAGGAAGGGAACAGAGGGTTAGAGTAAGACACTCAGTGTCTGAATGGAGAAGAGTTAGTAGTGGAGTTCCACAGGGTTCAGTTTTAGGGCCACTTTTGTTCCTTGTATATGTAAATGACCTACCAGAGTCTGTAAATTCATTCATGAATATGTTTGCAGATGATGCAAAGATTGTGAAGAAAGTAAAAAACGAGAACAATGGTAGAGAACTTCAGGAGGATCTAAATAATCTGCATGAGTGGTCAGAAAAGTGGCTAATGAAATTCAATACCTCAAAATGTAAGGTAATGAGAATGGGTACAAGTGCAAGAAGGCCCAAGCTTGACTACTCGGTGGCTGGAGTACAACTTCAAGAGACAGAAAATGAGAGAGATCTAGGAGTAAACATACTGGCAGATTTGTCTCCAGAAATACATATAAATGGCGTAGTAAGGGCAGCATATGCATTCTTATCAAATGTAAGGGTAGCCTTCAGGCACATGGACAAGGAAATGTTCAGAAATATTTATGTAACCTATGTGAGGCCAAAACTCGAATATGCAGCCCCCTTTTGGAATCCGCACTTGAAAAAGCACATAGCTAAGCTTGAAAAAGTTCAAAGACATGCCATGAAACTGGTGCCAGAAATACGCAATCTCGGTTATGATGAGAGGCTGAGGGAATTAGACTTGCCATCACTCGAAGCTAGAAGAGTAAGGGGGGATATGGTGACAGTCTTTAAATTTCTTCATGGTTATGATAGAGTGGATAGGGATCGATATTTCGATATGGCTGGCTCTAGAACTAGAGGTCATAGTTTGAAGCTTCGTAAGAAAACTTGTTTGCAGGATGTAAGGAAATACTTTTTCAGTGTAAGAGTAGTTGATAATTGGAATTCGCTAAGCGAGGAGGTAGTTAATGCTATCTCAATCCATAGTTTTAAGGACAGGTATGATAAGTATCACTAAGTCTAAAAATGGAACCGATCAGGAGACGAGAAGATACGAGCTTTGGGCTCTTTCCCGTAAACACAATTAGGTAATCACAATTAGGTAATCACATACATACATACATACATATACTCGTGCGTGCGTGCGTGCGTGCGTGCTTGCGTGCGTACGTACATACATACATACATACATACATACATACATACATACATACATACATACATACATACATACATACATGCATACATAATAGTACAATATATCCTTAACTAGTATAAAATGTTTAATGTAAATGAAAGTTGAAAATTTATTCCAGAATGTAATGTTTTCTCACATACACACATGCATCCATAAGAGAGGTTCATAGTCAGGAAAAAATCCTGCTGTCTACAAAATCCTATTGCTGAATTTATAAAACTGTCTCAAATTACTCTTCCTCCTGATCTCAAGCAGCTGATGACTTATTATTTGCCACACACTATCAAACCAAAGGAAAATGAAAAAAAAAGGAATTTTATATTTGAAAAACCCTTCAGTCAGAACGTATCTCTTCATTTGCTGGGAAATGAGTCCAGGAGTAAATCAAGCTCTCATTGTTAAAGAAAGTCATTATCATCCATTCCACTCGACCTTTCCATATATGAAGACATTTATATGGTTCCACCTGGTCGAGAAATAACTCTGATGTCTGAAAGTGGTGGCAGCGGTGAGATACATATGATTCTACACGCAGTCTATTATTCACCTCTCGCATACCTGTGTGAATACATATTTACCTATGTACTAGGTTCTTACATGCATACACATGTACATATACATATATATGTATATATATGTATATATATATATATATATATATATATATATATATATATATATATATATATATATATATATATAAAACTTACATGCTAATGTACATATATACAGATAAGCAACTAAACATTTCTTGCATATGTCCATACTGTTTAACATATGTAACTTTCCCTACATATTCTTAACATACATTAACTCCTTCCTGTCTTTGCCTCCGCCCCATGTGTATTTTATATTTCTGTAACCTATATTTCTTCTATGCACTTTTACATTAATAACTTTAAGGAATTAAAAAAAAATACTAGGTACATTATGAATAGGCTGATGGATTAGTATTTGACCAATCACTATAAAAGAAATATTTATTAGATGCAATAGTGTAATTATCAAATCAACTTCATACAAAAACACTTCTTAAGCTGTTTGTTAATGTTAATGGCATTTTAGCAGTTGCTGATTTGCAGTATTTTGCTACCTGAATCATTTTGCTGACACATGAAAAACTTTCAGTAAACTATTTGTAATTTACTTCGTCCATCCGTCACATTCTCTCGGTAACAGATGGCAAAAGTTTTCTTAGATTTTAATCAGGTTTTGGTTCCAATTATGAAAGAAAAGTTTCTCAGAGAATGTCAGGTCTCTTTCTTATTTGTGTATATATATATATATATATATATATATATATATATATATATATATATATATATATATATATTATATATATATATATATATATATATATATATATATATATATATATATATATATATATATATATATATATATATTATATAAAACCAATAATATTTTCTTTTTCTTCATTACGTTTCTTTTTGGTCTTGGTTAGTGTTTGTGTCGTTTTTTTAAATTAAGCCGTGTTTTTTAGTTTGTATATTGTGTATATTTATTTGTATATTGACATATTTGATCTATTTTAAAATATTGCTCATAATACTATTAGAGATCCTTTTTGTGCACTGAAGTATTGTTAATTAAAGCACAGACATACGTTCAAGCGTAAATTATCATCCCTGAGGGAGAGAGCTAGAATATTTCCTTCGTGTTCCCCTGCGTGTCGTAAGAGTCGATTAAATGGGGTGGAGTGAGGGGAATGGGAATCCACTCCTCTGTATTTTCTTTTTCCAAAGAGTCAGGGTACTTTGCCTCGACTCATCCACTCCCCTTATAAAGGAAAAAATGACTCATATATATGGATAGATATAGATAGATTTTTAATATATGACAAGATAAAATCCTATTTCACCCCTTGTCATAAATTGCGTATAATTCTATTAATGTTTGCCGTTGCTGATTAAAAACGTCCACAGAAGCCTCGGGTTTCCTAAAATAAATGTAATATTATGATTGCCTTTGATGCTGGGGTAAATGTTATTTTGAAGTTGTGAAAGAGAAAGAGACTTTTACGTTTATTATTCCTTTCTTCACTGTTGATTTGATATATATTCAGAGAATATTGTTCGTGTTTTTGCAAGCGATTTCAATTCATTTAATTGATATTGGTATTGATTTTATTTTTATTATAGTATTTATAAAGAATATCGTTCTTCTTTTGTTTTAGTGTTTTTTAAAAGTTATCGAATATATATTGAGCTAAATATTTAAATATTAGTCATTTTTAATCAAAATAGTGAGAATTATAGTAATATATAAAAAAATAGTGGTCATTGCTGTACTTTGCAATAAGGTATCGTAATATTAATGTAAATTTTAATATTGAAAAAAATAGCATAAATAATATTAATTTAAATGTAAATAGTGAAAATTACAGTAATTATACATTTTAAAACTTATACTAATTTTTGTATCATCACATTACAATTTCAGTATAAACGTACATACTGTTTCAACTATATTCCGTCTGTCTATGTCCTTCTGATGTTTGTATGTGTCATATTTTACTGTCCGGTTTCACTGTCATATTTTACTGTCACATTTAACATATACAGTCAACAATAACTTTCATGAATAGGTAAAAGCTTGAAATAGTATATCGGCAGATGCAGATAATATCATCATTTTTCCTGTTAAATCCTCTCACCTTTGCACCACACACACCATATAGACCAAAATCCATCAGTTTTATGATCCAGTGTTCATGGATCATCATTTGATTAAGTTCCTTGAGAAACAGTATTATTTACCAGTTTCTTCCTAAGACCCGATTTCTTGAACAGTGTAAATCTAGGATACCATATTGTTAATTAGTTAGACAGACACAAATGGATTTCATAAACGCATCTGACGCGGTTCTGTGTATGGCTAGGATCCCGTAAAGGCCCGATTTCTTAAACTGTAAACCTAGGATACCATATTGTTAGTTTAGCTAGACACACACACAAATGGATATCATAAACGCATCTGACTCGGTTCTGTGTATGGCTAGGATCCCGTACGGGATCCTAGCCATACACAGAACCGAGTCAGATACGTTCACGAAATCCACTTGTGTGTGTCTAGCTAACTAGCACTATGGTATCCTAGATCTACACAGTTTATGAAATCGGGACTTAGTCTATCCTGATTTCTTATGTGAGAATATCTCTCATCCGCCACCTGAGGGAAGTTGGGGTTTCAACTCACACCCCCTCGTTATTTACTATATACCAGAGAGTTTTCAAAATTTTTATATCCAGTGACTGCAGAATTACAGGCTATCTTTTCATCATTTATAATTGTAATTTAAAAATCTTAATTTCAATATTTTAATGAATTAATTGAATATAGAATAATTCTCTTTTGATATCACAATATATATATTTCGTAATATTGTTAGCAATACTTGAATATTCATCGTATTTATCAAATGGGAAGCTTTTAATATGATCTTTTAAGATATTATAGTCATACTTTCAATATATTTAGAATATAAATTTCATTAATATAATTTGAACATCTCATATAGTATCTTAACATATTCAGATAATGTTATTTTATTTTACTTCATTATAGAATATTGAGTATCTTTTAATTTTTTTATTTTTTTCGTAATTTTTATTGATGTTTTTATAAAGTACTGAATGACTTACTTCATCTTTTAAGTCTTCAAGAATTTGAAATTACATTTCTCTTGATCTTGAAATGTTTAACTTAGTCCTTTAAGTCTTTATTAAATCTAGATTGATATTCAAGTTTGATCTTTTAACTACTCTTACATTGATCTTTTAAGTGATCATGGGAGCAAGGGAAGTTTTGTTGATCTATTAAGTCCTCATGGAAAAATTTTGTTGATATAGCTAGTCTATTGTATCTATTTATGCGTCTTTAGTATAGACTGGAATATCATTTTGTTGATTTTTATATTTAGTCTTATATTTATCTTTTAAGTCGTTATTCAGTGTGGTTTAACATTTCATTTGATCTTTTAAGTCTTTTATATTCTCATCTATAAAGTCTTTTATAACAGATCTTTTAAAACTTAATTAAATCTAAAAAAAAAATATTTCTCTTGATAGTTTTAATTTGTTATACTGATCTTTTAAGCCTTCCTTGGGTATAGAGAAATATTATTTTTTTATTTACTTTTTATTAAATTTCTGATGCTGATCTTTTAAGTTTTCATTAAGTCGGGAGTAGCATCTCAAATCATGTTTTTAATATTTTATACGTAATTTAATATACTCATTTTAATTCAACTTGTTTGTAAGAAGAAAATTATTATTTTCCATTATATTTTAAATCACTATATTGGTAATATTATTAACTCATGAGAATTATGAACTCTGTATTCACTAATTGTATTAGTTTTGGTATATTCATTTTTTACAACATAATTTTCATACTTTTATTCTTTAGATATTGAATTTAAATATCACAAGGACTGAAAATGAATATTTCAATTTATGAAACGCTTCAATATTTGCAATTGTTTTTGTATTTTATTTTGCTTTTTGTTTTTGTTTCGAAAAGCGCAGTACGTTTTAAAGGGAATGAGTTCTTTTCTTCTTTCAAATTTCATTTGCAGATGTGAGTGAGAATTTACGTTTGTTATTTAATATATCAGCATGAAAGCAAACACCCACACGTTTGTGTGAATATATATCTGCTCGTGTGTGTGTGTGTGTATATATATATATATATATATATATATATATATATATATATATATATATATATATATATATATATATATATATATATATATATACACACACACACACACACACACACACACATAGTGTGTGTCCTAGGTTCGAGTCCCGGCCGGTTAAAATTATATATATATATATATATATATATATATATATATATATATATATATATATATATATATATATATATATATATATATATAGTATATATATATATATAGTTATATAGTTATATATATATAGTTATACAGACATAACAGTGTTCCTAACAAGATTTTAAATTAACAAAGTAATAATAATAATAATAATAATAATAATAATAATAATAATAATAATAATAATAATAATAATAATAATAATAATAATAATAATATCTGGATATTTTTTCCATCCACGAGATCTCCTTAAGACCTTTATCAGAATCTATTGAGGAGGTCCGTAGGAGGCCGAAATTAAAGAGATATTTTTAGTTGATTCACATTCCATTCTGTGGTTTTTTGCAAATTATATGTGCGTACGCGTGTGTGTTGAATTGAAAAAGGAGAAGACGGGATCATCACCCCGAGGGCATTCTTCCCCGTGTGTGTGTTTGTGTGTAGTGTGTGTGTGTGGTGTGTGTGTGTGTGTGTGTGTGTGTGTGTGTGTGGTGTGTGTGTGTGTGTGTGTGTGGGGGGGGCTTGTTTGTGTGTCAGCAGTTTTCTTTACTTGTGATGGTCTTTCTTACAAGCATCAATTCTATTACTGCCAATGCAAATATTTTAACCAATTTCATTTCAAAGTTGATTTGAAAACTTTTTTATGACTCATCAAGTGTTCGTATTGATAGCAGCTCTGAAACTTATATATTAATGCAGCCATCAAGTGATTTTTGTTTTCGTTTTCGTTAGTCATTGGCCCGATTTCTTAAACAGTTTAAACCTAGGATACCATATTGTTAGTTAGCTAGACACACACAAATGGATTTCATAAACGCATCTGACGCGGTTTTGTGTATGGCTAGGATCCCGTAACGGAACAGCGTCAGATGCGTTTATGAAATCCAGTTGTGTGTGTCTAGCTAACTAGCAATATTGTATCCTAGGTTCACACTGTTTTAGAAATCGGGTCATTGTCGATATATGTGACTGTGTGCTCTTAAAGCCATCATTATTAACAATAATTACTTATATTATTATTAATACTTTTACGATGTTTTGTAAGGTTGTTTGTTCATTTTTGAAAACTTTAGAATGTGTCCATGAATAAGTGTATGAAGTATGAAGTATGAAGTATGAAGTATGAAGTATTAAGTATGAAGTATGAAGTATGAAGTATGTGTGTCCCATGAATAAGTGT
>JAXCGZ010019417.1:0-30000 GCA_037179515.1 Halocaridina rubra | reverse complement strand
CCAGATCTGCTTTTATTGGGTTCCAATCTCTTTTTATTTATCATATTCCATCGTTATGGTGTATTTTCATCTATTTTTATTGCCCCCTTTGTCTGCTTATCATTCCTTGCTTTTAGCTCTCTTCTTATTTCCCATTTTCTTATGTGTTGTTTCCTGTGTACAGTAATTTCCCCTTGTCGGTGGATATTCCTGTGAAAGCGTTTCATACTGTTGTTGTTGTTTTTCCTTTTTTTTAAATCTTAAATAAAAAACCTTATTGTGTCTCTCTTTTTTTTACCCTCTCAACAGCCTCACGCTTCTGCCTCGGCTGAAAGAGATTTGGAGGTAAATTCCTTAGATTTAAAGACGATGATATATATTTTTTTTATATATTTAATTATATATATACAAGTTTTCTATACTAAAAATTTATAATTTAGTCCAATGACCGCTCTCTCTGTCTTTTTTATTATCCCCATTTCCTGCCTTTAAAATAAAAAAAAATCTTCATTACAGAAGGACTGAAAGCTGTTGCTAATTTTCATGCACTTACTAGCTTTTTTCCCCCATTCTATGCCAAAAGAATCTTCCAGTAAAATTCAGTAGAGAATATATTTTTTTTTAATTTCCATCATAAACGGACTGATAATTATTATTCACATTTCCTGCATTTCATAAAAAAAAAAGACTGAAACTCGTTGCCATTTTTATGATTAGTTTTCCTCTTTTTCTACCAAGAGAAGAATATAATAATAAACTTTTTACAGTACAAGTGACAGAAAGTCATCTCTACCTTTTTTTTTTCCTTGCGCTTGTTAGTCTTAATTCCATTACTTGACTATAATCAAAATTACTTAAATACCATCATGACTTTACTTAGATACAAATATGACTTCAAATCTTTTGCTATATTTCCCACCTTTTTTCAGTATAATATCACAAACGTATTGCTACTTTATTGCATTTGTGAATCTCTTTCTCATTTGCTACTAAAACAAAAATTTTCAACTTAAAAGTATTTGCATATCCTCGTATGAGTAGTTCTCATATAACCTGCCTAAAAGATAACATTTTTCAGTGCCAGTTGTTAGAAATCGTTGATGCTTTATGGCACTTTAGAATCTCTTTTTTCATTTTCATCCTATGACTAAATTGCAACAGAGAATGTCACTAAAAGTTTTTTTGCATTTCTCATTTTTTTTTCCATTTTCACGTTTACTGTCTAAAAAGAATATTTCTTTTTAATGCAAATTTACAGACGTCGTCACTAGTATTTTTTTTTAATGATCCCATGCCATGGCAAGACAAAAATGATTCATAAGAACAATGTCAGGAATTCGCTATTTTTTTTTTTTTTTACTCGAAATTCATTTTCCCAATTTTATCTCATAATTTTTATATAATATCACGGAATTTCTCAGTTTCTGAAAAGAAAATTTAGTATAAGATGACAAAATCGCTGATGTTTTTAAAGTAAATGTTCAGTCTAATTTGACTAAATGCCATTGCCACATTTTTTGGACATATGGTCTTATTTTCAATATTTTTCCTAAAGTCAAAATTTTTCGAAAAACAAATACAGAATTTCGAAAAACAAAAATCAAAATTTTTTTCCAAGCAATGACCGAGAGTGGTCGTCCCTCTTCAAATAAATGGAAAAAAAAGAAAAAAATAATAATTACATTGAGAACGGTTCATCTTTTGTTGCACTTAGGACATTGGAATTTTATTTTGCTAGACCATTGCTGTTTCTCCAATGGAATCCACTGCTTTTGGAATTGTTGGAATTTGTTGGAATTTGGTGTAATGAAAACGTCCAGTGAAGAGACATTGTCAACAATATTATTAAAAGTTCTATTTGTTTTTCGTTTAATATCTCGTCTTTTCGGTGATCTGATCAGCTTTCTACATTCAGCAAAAGAATTAAAATAATTACCGTTTACTTCCAAATACAAAAATGTATTAACTAAATGTCTCTATTGACCAATGAGCTTGATCAATTTCTGCAGTAGTTATATTTAACTATACTTTCTATTATTTGCATCTAAATTTAAATATTTATTTATTTATCCACCTGAATGAAGTTAGCTGATCCAGCCAGAAAAAGCTCCAGAAAGTTAGAAATAACAGATATTATTTTTTTATGTGGTCTCTCTTTTCTATAACTGATGCTTAGCACCAAAATAATCTATTTAAAATTTTTTTTGTGTCTTTAACAGACAAAAACGAGTATCAATACAGAGAGAATATAGTATTAGAATTTAGTATAAAGACATAGGAGCTATATTTATGTCCTAATTTTAGTTATATATATATATATATATATATATATATATATATATATATATATATATATATATATATATATATATATATATATATATATATATATATTGTACCCATTCATTTTTCTACGAAAAATAATAGTTTAATAATTTTGTGCATTTGTAAAGAAAGGTATCTAAGCTTTTGACAATGTTGTTTTCAAATTTAAACTAATATTGATCACTCTTCAACTTAACAAAAGTTTAACGAATTTTTTCGAGTAGTTGTTAAGTCAAGTAAGAATTTATTGTGTTACATTTTACAGTTTGGAGAAAACTCTTGATATTTATATCATAAATTTTTTTTTATTTTTAGACCAGTAGTGATGGGTGAGATCTGTTATATCTATACTCCTCTGTTTGACATATTTACTTAAGTCAAGTGTAGCTTTTATACGTTGTATTGCGTTATGTACCTGTGGACAATTCCAACAATTCCTTATGAAATTTGGTGTTCAGGGAATATATTCCAAGTATGCGTTATTCTATATACATAGAACACCGTAATTGGGTTTTTTTGCACGACACAGAATGTCTTGGATATATAAATACTATATTGCTTCCTTTCTATATGCTGTACAGCCATTTTATTATTTTTTTATTTATATCTTTTTTTTTCTTAACTCACTAAGGGGCCTCATTCTGGACCCCGCTTGGAATCACGATTATTATTATTATTATCGTTCCAATATCACAAAAACTTAATGATTATCATTTCTTCCATGACTGCACGACCGCCTCATCCCCTCCCCCCAACCCCCACTCACGGTCTCACTGCCAGATACTGCCACACTTCAAATCTGATGTCATCCTCGGGTATAGATAAAATTTCTCAAGTCTTTTTATTTCCGATCATCAACGCGTACGGAAATTTGGATCGTACTAAAGCTGCGTTTTGCTCGGTGCGATTATCGCTCAACGATGATCGTTCATGGCCCAACGATGATCGTCAAACGATTGTCTAGAGCACCAATTCTTTGTTTTTGAATGGGGCTGTTTTGCTTTGAGCGACTGCCGCTAGCGGCAGTCGCTCAAAGCAAAACAGCCCCATTCAAAAACAAAGAATTGGTGCTCTAGACAATCGTTTGACGATCATCGTTGGGCCATGAACGATCATCGTTGAGCGATAATCGCACCGAGCAAAACGTACTTTAAGATTTTTATAATTACCTTTTCATCATTATATTTACAAAATATATTATTCCCTTACTCGTTATATTAAACTCGTTAAATCAATATAAAGAAATTTTGTATTCCGAGGATGGCAATTGATCTTTATGATAAGACTTGAGCCGACTTCAGTGTTGTTTGTTACTGTTGTGGCTTTTGTTGTAAAGTAGATATTTTTTACACTTGTGCAGATTAGAATGGCTTTTTTTAACATAGTTTAATTTTCTTTTTACTGGATTGTGTTTGTAGTTTGTGAATATCCAGAGGAATATTAGAGTTTTAAGTTCTCTACTCATGCATACATAACATTTTTTTTTATTTTTTGCCCCCTTGAGTAAAATTTAATATATATGTTGTTGTTTTTTAAAGATTAGAATTATCACTAAATAGTATGCGATCGACCCCTAAAATCAGCGGGTCAGGGTTCGATTCCCAACCTTTATGTGTGATTTAATTCTTTATTGTTGACCATCTCATAAGATTTTATTTTCATAAAAATTATTTCAAAATGATTCATAAGAGTGTAAATTATTTGCGTATGTGAAATTGATAAAGTTTGCAAATATATAAAAAAAAAAGGTTAAAAAAAAAAACTCTGGATTTTCATGTAATTAGCTGTTTGTGGTATGATCCTCATAACTATTTTTACTCTAATAAATAGTATTATTATTTTTGCTGAATGGCATTAATACGAGTTTTTCATTTTATTTTTTGATGTTTGGTAAGTAGGTTTTTTTTAGCCTATGTGTGTTTTTGGAAAGCTGAATTTGTTGTACAGTATATAACTAACACAATATTTTTTTAAAATGTCTATTCAATTTTTTCTCTCACTTTTTTCTTCCATTTCTATTTATTAAGATGGCAATAACTTTCCCACAAAAATGGCGAAAGTTATGGCATAGCTTCAATTTCCATAAAACTTATCTTTATATAATTATGTAATAGTTTCAATGCTTATTAGATAATAAAGCCTTTTAACCCATATTTCCCCATATATTCCCTTATTTCCTTCAATTCCTTAATGTCAGTCCATATGTTCCTTCCCCCATACAAAGGGATTTCCCTCTTTATAATATATGTCTATAATTTTAAAGTATTTCAAGATATTTTCTCTTGTCAGTTACATTACATTCCTGTAGCAGAGAGTGAGTCTTTGTTATTGATAAGCTTTAGAAATCTTAATGCATGCGAGTGTTTTTATTGTTATATATATATATATATATATATATATATATATATATATATATATATATATATATATGTATATATATATAGTGCTATAGATGGATGTCACTTTTTTCTATTAAAACAATAGGAAGCATATTTGATATGGAATATGTTGATTAGAAAATATTAATTGTTTTTTCACTTGATATTTTATTAAAATGTTTACATTCACTGTTTATGTATTTGCGTGTGTCTGTGTGTGTGTGTGTGTGTGTGTGTGTGTGTGTGTGTGTGTGTGTCTGTGTGTGTGTGTGTGTGTGTGTGTAGCTGTGAGTGCATATGAGTGTATTTTTCACATTCTGTAACGATGTGTTCAAATTGCTTCAAAATAGACAAAAGTAAATATAAAATCATTTAAATTATACATTACTTGGAGATGCATGCAAATAAATTAAAATTTATTGCTGAATAGATATTTCTACATGACATTTTTATAGTATATTGAATATATATAAATGAGCACATCTTTTTATCATGGATATGGTTATATTCACTATAAATAGAATTTTTCAATATGGTTATTTGAAATTGATATAAGTATTCAAACTTTTTATATATATATTATTTTTTTCATTCTGTGGCTTATCTACAGATAATGAATGAAATGAAATGATAAATTCAAATTTTTTCAGTACTGTGTATTAATTTATTGTGTATTAATTTATAGTTATTTTAACTTTAAAAGTAAAATTGGATTTGGATGTGTGATGGCATATGGTATATGGCATAGGAATGGAGAGAGAGAGAGAGAGAGAGAGAGAAAGAGAGAGAGAGAGAGAGAGAGAGAGAGAGAGAGAGAGAGAGAGAGAGAGAGAGAGAGAGAGAGAGAGAGAGAGAGAGAGAGTAAATTGAGTCGAATTTTTTATATCCATTACAGTGCATATTAATTCAAAATTGCTTTTGTATGAATGTTGGAACAAACGTGATACATAATCATCTAGATTCAATGTATGCATAGCTCGCCATATCATTTTTATTATTCGATAATTAAAATTTATAGAATTTTTAATCCCTTACTTAACTGATCACACAAAAATAGGATTTTTTGCAGTCAATCGTATTGAAGCCAATTTGCATTGGAGGCATGTTTTCAAAGGACAAAAAAAAAAGTTTTCGTTCATTTTTGTTTCCATTATTATTCGTTCTTAGATTTTTTTTTTTTTTAGGGGGGGTTCTTACATTATATTCGTAACTTTGTAAAATGTCAATTCATAGTTGTCAAGTAAGGTCCAAGAGCACACACAAGTGTGTACGTATAAAATTATAGTGTATTTATTTTTGTATTATAGGTGCTTATATCGTTTGTTCTTGTGTGTATGTTGCATATATCGTTTGTTCTTGTGTGTATGTTGCATATATCTGTTTGTCATATGTCTGTTTTGTCTGTCTGTGACGTGAGTAGTTGTGTACATTTGATGTTGTCATTGAAAGTTGCCAGTGATAAGTCGGTAACATAGTATGCTTGTTCGCAACCCCTCCTCAGGCAGCTCTTCATGGTGTGATATCAAAATTAACTTTTTTTATGAAATGTTAACCTTTACATTTCAATATGATGGCTTCGTTCTCTTTTATGTATCATCAAAAGCTTCATTGCTTTGCAGTATATTTACCAGCCTCATTATGAAGAAGTGGTCCTGAAGTGTGGTCTAGCTCTTATGTAGGGAAAGGAATACACCATATAAAAAAAAGATTGGGAAAAGGCATGAATCGTTCATAAATGTTATATCTGTAATGACCCCTTTTTCTGTTGCAGAAACACTGTGATTCTTGGCGCGATGAGGGGGCAATGCCCCCATATAATCCCCTTTTTCCCTCATTGTTTTCTACCTCCTTAAATCCTATATACTTACATATACTGTGAAACCCTTTTGGGTACTCAAAAAGCCATAAGTGTGAAGCATCTGTAGTTTCCAGAAACCCTCATCTGTTTAAGCCCTTTTGGCACCCAAACACCTTGAGTCCATAAATCCTGTATTGTAAAGCCCTTTTGGCCGCCAGATATCCTAAGATGTAAAGCCCTTTTGGCACCCAGCCCCTTTGGCACGCGAAAATTCAGAATTGCGAAGCCCTTCTCCAGCACCAAGACATCCTTTTATTTTTTTTTGTTTTGGAGGCACTGTTCCCCCTCTCCGTCATCCACTTAAAGTGTCAGCAACATCCTACTATCTTGCTGACATCCCTTTCTCTGCCCTTGAGTATACTAATGAAATTCTGACCATTCTATTCCAGCAGGAAGCAGATGATGAAAAGGTAAAAATTCCATAAAATCCCGCTTTCATGATTTTGCACATGTGAACTAAGACACTTACAATGTGCAACTTGCAACACTTACTTCATTTTGTACTAACTCCTTATTAAAAAGAACACACCTAAACTCACTATATATTTATATATTATTTTTTTGGCAAATTCATCAGTATTATTGAGAGAGAGAGAGAGTAATGCACCTACAATCACAACAGGTAAGCTACCTAAGTGTCCAACATCACTTGTGGCGTAATTAACATTATTTAACTCTCTTTTTTCACTTATGTTATAAGGCGTCAGAGGACGTTTACTTCGGTCAAACGTTTTGTGACGATTTTTTCTCCTCTTCAACGTTTCGTATAATGAGCGCAGAGCGAAAGGGTCAGTTGAAATTCCCACTCCAACATGATATAATTGATGAAATTGTCAAGTCAGATTTTTTTGTAGTTTACCTGTTCTTCTCATGATGTAAATCATCATTCATTTATAGCTTTATTTCACCTATTTACTCAGCAGACCCTGCTAGGTTTTTTGCCTTCCCGACGGCCAAGAATCTTCGAGGACTTGAAATTCTTCTTTTCATATGTAGAATTAATATTTATTTATGCATGCGGCTGCCTCGGGTTGCAGACGACTTAGCAGGGAGAAAGGGAAAGGGTGGTTGGTTGATTGATTTGATTTGCGCATGCGTCGTAACCTTACTTTCTAAGTCTGCGGAGACGTGCTAAGCTTTTCCAGCAGTGCATGGCTCCGACTTTTATCGGTCAAAAGTTTTTTTAACTTGCCGCTGACCTTGAAGCTCAACCCAACACTTTTTTTGAATAATTTCACATTTTTGGGCCTGACCCCTGCCTCTTGTCGCACTCGTGGACACTAATTGCTTTCTTACTTTTTCCATGCTTGGTCCAGGAAAACGAGAAGGTAATTCGGGTAGACATATTATTCTACATGCCCTGAATTGTCTCGGTGTTTACGTTGTCAGTGTTGTTGTCCAACTGTTTTTATTTTTAATTAACTATCTTAACAAAAAAAGAAAGAAATAAAGAATAACGAAAACCCAAAAATGGAACAATGCTTCTTGACCCGTTAGAACAAACGAATTTACTGGCCAGCTTTTGGAAAACAAAAGCTTAAATTTTCCTTTCAAAAGCTTTGGTTCAGAGTCCCATATAAAGCCTTCACGAGATCAACCTTGTGGGAACTGAATGAAAGCTTAAAAAAAAGACAAAACAAAGGAAAAGGCTCATGAAAGAGAAAAACAGATCCTCGATAATTTAACTGATGTCTTGTCTCTCTTTTGGACTCCAAGCAGAAAGACGTCGTACGCTTTCGCCTTAGAGTATCTTAGTTTTTTTTTTATCGAAAAGAGTAGTCAGTTGCTTGATTTTTTTCGGTTTTTACCCCCCTGTTCTTTTACCCCTTCCTCCAACCTCTAACCAAACCTCGATAGTAAAAGTTATTCTTTTTTTTAAAGAACACTTAGTCAATAGTTCTAACAAATTTTCGAAGACCAGAAACTCTTATTTTTTTAGAAAACTCACAAATATATAATTCAAAAACTCGAAAGCAATAAATAAGGATTTATATTTTAGCTACCTTAACACAAATAGTTGTGCTAGATTTGCACCAAGAAGGAAAACTAGAAGGAAACAGGGAGGGTAATTTAATAATTGTAATTTCCACAGAGAATTTGCTTTTAAAGGAATTGTTTCTACTATACTTAATTGGGTATGAAGATTAAATGAAAACATGAGTTATGCGTGGTTAGGCATCTTTGATGACATGATGGTTTGTTAGTATTTAAGCATTATTCATAATATTCTCTTTCAACACATCTCCGTATTTTAGGAGTTAGGTCTTGAGAAACATTATATTATCAATATGTAATTGACATATATACTTCAACACTTGCTTTGAATTTGTTTATTTAACTTGCTTTGACTTAGCCACTCCCCTTATAGGGGGAAAAGGGGCTCATGTTTAAAATATATAGACATTTTACATGCATTTAAAAGATACTGCTTTCGAGTTTAGTATTTATATTACATTCTATTTTAACAATTCTAGTTATTACTGAGGTTGGATTTTAAACAAATATGGCACTTTAATACACTCAGGGTAACGATTACATTTGCCAAAACAAGTCCTTCGTAAGAAGGCGACCGTCCAAGCCCTTAGTAGAAAAGGGAGTTCGTGACGTAAAACTGAATCCAGTCCATTAATCATTTGTTTATTTTTATGGTGCTTTACGCAACATAGTGTTTTAAACATTTAGGTTACAATAGAGGTTGGGTCTTAAAAAAACAAACCTAATCATAAACTTTACTGTTAGACCCTAATTTTTATTACTTAATTACTAGTGTAGTCAGGAGCTAGAGAAAACCTTTATTTTTATGAAAGTAGTCGTATTTTTGCGTAGATTTATGTAGTTTCTCATTTATCATTTTTAATAGATTATCTGTAATTATTTTTTATTATAATATTCATTATTATTCATACTTATGTACATTTCCCAGGTAGACAATTTTTTATACATATTATAAAGACTTATTTTTATTTAGAGCTATTTTTATTGTCTTGGGTTTTATATATATATTTTTATTTTAAGTATTGACTTATGGAAGTATCTTACGTTCACCAGAAAACGTAATGGAAAACTGTCTTTTGAAATTATATTGATTGTTTTTTCTATTTTGTTCAATATTAATGTGATTTTGGAATGTAAGTAGTAGCTGTATTTTTGTAAGAAATGAAAAAAAAAATAAGTTAAAATTACATCGGGAAATATTGTCAGTCATTGTTTATATATTCCAGTCATTATGTTATTTCCATTAGTTTTTGTTAATCTACTTTTTTTTTTCTAACTGAGTCGTTTCTTTACAAAGTAAGCAAAAGAAAATAGTGATGGCACTTTGGTACATCTTATTCATTTAGATATTTTTTTATATATGAATTCCGGTCTCAAAGTGTTTATTTTGGCAGTTTTTGTTAATATAATTTTTTTCCGCCAACTGCTCCTTTTCTTTAAAGAGAAAGCATATTTTTTTACATTGCGTTTGATTGGAAATTTACATACTTTTAATCATTTACCATCTATTTTTTGTAGTTAAGGTATCTACATTTTCTCTTGGTGTTCCCATGGGAACCATAATTCATTCAATAAATTTATTTTTAAAAAATCCAATTCATTTATTCTATTTTTCAGTGTCTATTAATTTACATGCGATGAACTGCGTTTTTTTTTTCTTTATAAAAGAGCAAAAAATATTTTGTATTACTTCACTGGGAAGTATTATATAATGTATTCATAATTTGCTATTTCTAGTTACCTTTTTTTATTTTCATTATTATAAGTCCATATTATGTGCCGCGCAAATGTGTGTGTTTTTTATATATATATACTTTTTCTTAGATGGCTTTCTTTTTGTTTGGGTCTTGCATTCCAGTGTAAGTGGTTTATATATATATATATATATATATATATATATATATATATATATATATATATATATATATATATATATATATATATATATATATATATATATATATGCATTTTCCCGCAAATAAATGTGTAGAATAATATGCTCCGGAATAACACAGCGATTGAAGAGATAAAAAAGGCTAAAAGATTAAAATAAATAAATTAATTAATTAATAAAAGAAATAGGTACCATATATTTCTTACTTATAATTCATAAGAAAATAAATCAATGTCATTTTCGGGTATTTTATCCTATATACCAAATTGCAAATATATAAATACCTACTTATTATTATTACGCTTAATGTATGGGTCAGTTGATATCCGAAATAGAGAAACTAAATGAGTCAGGCTATAGTTGTAATTACTAAGCCACGCCCCCTAGTGTCAAATCTATATATAATACGTCGTGATTCCCCGGTCCCTATGGGTCCTCCATGACCCGTTCCACCCATCTTTGGATGGAGAATCTAAAACAACAACCCGGTCCCTCCAGTTCGGGATGTCCATGAGGTACGGCCGCACCTTCTTCGTAACCATCAATTTTTTTTTTACAGTTACTTGACTTCCACTTAATAATTCTGTCTGCATTGTAGCCCCCGAGGCTATTGTAGATAACACCAAATAACCTTTATTTTATAAAGACTAATAAAAGAGGTAACTATTTGCAACTAGACCAATTTTTTGTTTCTAATTTGTACTTTGGTCATATCATATATACTCTAGTCCTCATTTTACAAATAGCTTTAGAAATGTATTCAGTATTTTGGCTCTTTTTAAATTATTGTTTTCACCTGTAATTGTTTTAACAGCTAACCTTTGTGCTTTATTTGTGATGTTTTATTACATATTATTACTAATATTGTAATTAATATTGTGTGTTACACACTTTATTAACATTATTAGAGGTTTTGTCTTAAAATTTTACCATCTGTATATACTTAGTATTTAAGATCTTAGATTAATAGATTTTGATCTTGATTAAAACATATTTTAATAGTATTGCAAGTTTAAAATGTCATTTATATCTGGTGTCATATAGATATGAACATATATATATATATATATATATATATATATATATATATATATATATATATATATATATATATATATATATATTATTCATTGCAAAGTATATTTTTGAGTTATCAAAGAGTAAATAATTTAGTCCAATTTCTTTTTACTATTCTGAAGTGTTCTATTCCGGATTACTTATAAAGAATTTGTAAAATATAATATTCCATCTAGTGTGATATATATATATATATATATATATATATATATATATATATATATATATATATATATATATATATATATATATATATATATATATATATATATATATGTACGTATGTATGCATACACACGTACATATGTAAAATGTCCATATCTATATCTAAATACATAAGTGTTAATTACCAAAATAACTGGACCCTTTCTCCTTCTCTATTTGGAAATGTTTATCATTATCATTATTATTATTATTATCATTCTTATATACCTTTCATCCTAATGAGCACGTGCATGCAGCACCTTCATATCAAATATAAATTAGCATATCAAATTAATATTGGAAATACTATTTTGCATTTTGATTTTTTTTTTTCAACTCTGGAATATTACGCTGGAGAATTTAATTAGTAATATTTTTTCTCTCAAAATTATGACTTAGCAATATTTGAATATATATATATATATATATATATATATATATATATATATATATATATATATATATATATATATATATATATATATATATATATATATATATATATATATATATATATAAACTAGAGACATTAAGTAAACTTTAAATTTTCATATAAATGATAATATTCATTGGCAACTACAGTATATCACATATTCTAAGTGATGGAATATTAATATTTAGGCGTATTTTGTAACGTGTAAGACAAAAGCTTTGAATTTTCTCTAGGAAGCGCCTGGTTCCCACCAAGATTACCGGAGTTCACATTTTCAAGGTTATTTGTAAAACTTCATATATCATATAGGGACTAATCAGTGAAAATAAAATTAGAAATAGAACCTTTTGTCAAATTTAAATGAAGCAGGATTAGAAAATGCCCATTAGGGAAAACATGCAAAATAATTTATCCAGGTAAGGAAATAATAAGGTGCTGATCATTGTGGTAAACTTGCAATTTAAAGTCATAAAATAAAAAAAAATGCTGCAAGGATACCTAAAAAATCTATAGATCATTAACATGGGTATTACGTAGCCAGAAAAAAAAATCGTTCTAAACGAGATAGAAACTCGGTACTGATGCAAAAAAAATCAAATTGTAAATATAATTACATCTTATTTTTATTTAATAATACAAGGTTGGGTATGACTAGTGATATGAAATAACGAAGTTTACCCAATAATAATAATAATAATAATAATAATAATAATAATAATAATAATAATAATAATAATAATAATAATAATAATGTTTTACACATAACTAATTTATACACAAATAATAATAATAATAATAATAATAATAATAATAATAATAATAATAATAATAATAATAATAATAATAAAATTTTATAACGATCTTAACAAAAACTTACCCAAAAAATTCCTGTGTATTACCAGACGACAACGCTGATCGGTTTACTGAAGACAGCCAGGCTTCTGCGTTTGGTCAGGGTGGCAAGAAAAATTGACAGATACTCCGAATATGGCGCTGCCGTCCTACTTCTGCTTATGGCCACATTCGCCCTCATTGCCCATTGGCTGGCTTGTATTTGGTAAGTCTGTCAGTTGATACTGGTATTTAATATATCTTGGCATAGAGCGCGTGTAATAGGTAATCGGAAAATCTGTCAGTCCGTACTTGTATTAAGTCGGTAGCTTACTTGTACAGGTATATGGTAAGTTTCTCATTCAGTTGTTGCGTTTGGTGAATCGATAGTGCTTGTACACGTATTTGGTAAGACTGTCAGTCAGTACTCTGATTTTAGTAAGCCTGTCAGTGATTTCTTGTACAGGTATTTAGTTTGTGGTGGATATGGGTGAGTGATACTTTGGAACTTCTACAGAATGACTCCTAAATCTTGTAAGAGAGACTGTTTTAAATGTATTTGCTTTTCAGTGTTTTATTGTTTTTGTTTTCCCACAGGTATGCTATTGGTAATGCAGAGAGACCCAGCCTTCCTCATAAGATCAGTTGGTTAGATCATTTAGCCAATGCAACTCATCAGTACTATCATGCTAATAACACAGGAGGCCCTTCGCTTAGGGTGAGTTCATTAATATTTCTATTATAAAATATTTTTAATCGAGTATTAGAGTTCATTTTAAGAAACTGTGGATATAAATAATTCAGTTTTTCTTCAAGTTGATATATGCCTTTATGTGTTGGAAAATGAAGGTAATATGATAAAAGGTACACATATATGTGATAAAATTAAGCACATGTAAAAATTTACTCAAAATCTTAATATCCTAATATATTTGTTATATAGTATTTCTTCATGATGAAAGGAATGAATAGAGCCATTTGTGATGAGTTTCAGCTCTAATTCATTAACATATACTTTGTAGAAAATGAAAATGTTCCACCCTGGGACATAGAATTTGAATTTTTCTATAATATCTTGTTAACCTTCAAGTCTCCAGGAGTACAAGTTGAATGACAAAACAAATATAGCATCTCCTGGTTATTGTTTATAAGAAACAATCAGTATTTGGGATACAGTGACACACTTGCCATTCTTGTATTACAAGTATAAGAGCTGTTCTGGAGCTTATTTGGCTGGCTTTAAGCTACTTAGGTCTTCATATGTACTCTATATTTTTATAAGACAAAACTTCACATTTTGGGGAGACTTAGATGTAACAATAGGAATCAACAATAAGGACTCCAAGGCACCCTGCATATTTTTGCCTTCCCATGAGTTGATTTGCCTCGACAGAGAATATTTAGCATGGCACCACTGTCTCATTGGATTTACTTATTCTGACGTGTATGGAATACAGAAACGGATATCTTTCCCTCTCACCTCCAGAAAATGCCATGCTTCATGTTCCATGTATTTTGCGTAAGGCAACTTAGAGTGATATATTTAGTTGTTGAGGAAAGAATTCCATCCCTATATTGCCTGGCCGTCATAAGATGTTATTGATGGAGATCGGGAAGTGTGCAGATGCCACCCTTCTTTCCCGGGAATCCTTCTGCCACAAAACTGCTGATGGGAGATATGAGTGAGTTGTGCTGAAGTCTGTTGCCTTGCTTTTGGATCCTCTTGTAGGTGTCATGGTGACTACTGTATTATATCACATCTTACTTGAAAAAAGAATTATTCCTATTTTTTTATGATCGTATTTATAGACAGATTGTTAAATTAAACAACTTCCTTTAGGGTATCAGTCAGATTCTAATTATTTAAAACCACGTCATCATTTGAAAAATCATTGAATAAAAAATGTTGAATCAAATTTTTCCACAACATCCCTTGTATAATATAGTTTTTATCTAGATCTAACTCTCTTGTTAGGATAGATGGAACTAGCTAGAATCCACTTAACTTCTAGATCATTCTTACTCTACCTACGTGCTGAGTATACTACATTTTGCATTATATTACCTTATATAACATAATACATTTACTTAAAAGAAAAAGTCACCAAATTTCAGGAAAGGGAGTTTATTCAGCTACCTACCTAAAGATTTAAATAAAAATTTGTCTTCAGTAATCTGATGAAATTTAATAAGTCGGCTAGTAACGTTTTAATTTCATCTATTCTATTATTTGCTTAAATGCAAGCAGTTTATTCAATATGTGACCAGACAGAGTATTCTATCATGAGATGTAAGTTTATATTAACAGCTCAAATTGAATTATTACTAGGTGCCACAGACAAAATGTACCTGGCCAAAACCTAAAAGGGTTGAAGGAGACTTGATAGATCTCTGCAAAATTTTCCACAACTTTGTGGATGGTTCTCTTGTATTCCTTTATTAAGTTACTCCAAGATATTATTTTGAAATTCCCTTCCATTGTACATCTTTAGTGCCTTTCGTTTTTCTCGTCTTTTTATTCATTTTTGTAGATGTTGTCCATATCGGCCTGGGTGGAGATAATATGCCTTAAGAAATTCCCTGCATCTGGCATTTGGAATATTTTTGTTGATTTCTCTTTCTCCCAACTGAAAAACCTAAGGCACTACTGTATTCCTAAAGAGCCTGCTATTTGTGAATGGGAACATAAGGTGTTATTCTTACTTCAGGATCTGTCCTCCATCCACTATGGAGGTCTGTTTTGCTTCATAGCATTATTTTAAGTGATTCAAATAACTAATATGAGAACTAATAGTTGCTGTTACAATGTTTTATTTTTGTGCTCCAGTATGGGAAGTTTCCACCTTTACTGAAGCAATGACAGTGATCGGGAGCATGCTATATCATCCAGAAAGGATAGAATGCAAAAAATAAAAATCAATAGCAAGTTTCATAGGTCTTAATTTTCTTTTGGAATTAAAAAGGTATTGAGAGTTCTTTCTATAAAGAACGAAAAGAGTATGTATACTATACTTTCATATTGTGGTGTTGAACAAATCCACATCTTGATTTTTCAGTTATTAATTATAGCTTCAGTACGTTTGTATTACATGTATTTAGCATTTCACATGTAATTTTCTTGAAGAAAATCTGCAGTGTATACTTTGAATTGCAATAATGCAGAGTGTTGCTCCTGTCACCTCCTATGACTTTATATATCATAAATACTTCATTTTTATATATTGCTCCTCCTGCAATTCCTTCTTACCTTCTTGAGCACATAAAAAATTATAAGGTCGTGTATGTTATGATTCTTTCCCAGTAACCAGTATTGATATACCCTTCTTTGCCAAGGATCAATTATAAGAGTCTGTATAGTCCCAAAAATATAATTTTATCAAATACCGATCTGTAAATAAGTGTTCTTTAGTGACTTTATTATTATCTCCCAGAATTCTTAAGATAACAAAGCACTTTATACAAAATGAAAGCCCATGTCCTGTTTTTGTCACCTTCATTATTTTTACATTAGCATTTGTCCCTCCCAGTCTCGCTACATCACTGCTCTGTACTTCACCTTTTCGTCTCTTACCTCTGTGGGATTTGGTAATGTTTCTCCAACAACAGAAATAGAAAAAGTCTTCACTATATTCGTCATGAGTTTAGGATGTGAGTCTTTTTCAGGAAGAACACAGTAATAGTAACAGTCATTATTGGACACTGTAGCATATTAGGTATCTGTGTATAGCTATTACTATGCACTAATGAAATTCAATTGTTATTAAGATATTATTGTAAGGCACATGGCACCTAATTACATGCACAGTCCGGCTCGTCCAGGCTTTTATAAGTGTGTCTCAGATTCACGTACTGGAATAGGTCGAGATATCATTAACTAGCATATCTACATAAAGCCTTAATACTTTTCATCTACAAGCAATCCTTGCTATATATATTATCAAGTGTGATTCTCGGCAATAGAAAAAATTACCTAAGTGATGATCTCGACCAGTAATTCTTTGTTCTTGGTTTAGTATGCAGTACATGTTTAGTGTTTCCCAGTGAAAAAACACATGTAATAATTAGATACCATTGTACATGTTGCATATATCACTGTGCAGATTATATGTTGATGACTACAGGTACAAATCACACATTTCCTGGCTGCCATATTTTTACATCTGAGCAATGCAATTTTCAACCTTGTATAGTCCAACAATGGGTTAGACTGCAGGAGCAACCTATTTTGTAGCTAGTGCAGTAATTATATAATGTAAGACCAAGAGATTACATTTTAATAGGGAAAAATTGTTGATGTGTATAAGAGTATTTTCTAGGAAAGGAAGTATATTAATAAGATAACAGTTTTTTTTTATTTGTGTTGTTTACCAACGACCAAAATTCCTGACAACTTAAATGAGACTGCGGAGAGGCATAAAAACAGTCTCTCTTACTTGGAGATTAATATAGAATTAGTTAGTCCTTTGTTTTGAGAGAGTAATTAGGCACAGCTTGTGTACCTTGTGTGATGCATGATCTAAGAGCTCATACTTCATAGGTGTCATTGTCAAGGAAGGCTGGACCTGGATTTCTTTTTTTAAACTGTACAACTTCGGTTGTAGCATTCAGTATATATAATTTGTAAATCTATGTCGCCTCTTTATTTCGTGTGTGAAAAAACTTCATCTTTGTTAGCTAAGCACTTCCTCCATATTCGTCATCACCTACATAAATATCCCCCCACCACCTCAACAGGCAAAATATGTGACAGCACTGTACTTCACGTTTAGTAGTCTCACCTCAGTGGGTTTTGGTAATGTGGCTCCAAACACAGATGCCGAGAAGATATTCACCATATTGGTCATGCTCATCGGCTGTGAGTACTGACAGAAACATTTATAAAAGAAATTTACAGCATATTTGAGTTGGTTGTGTTTACCAGAGCATTTCATTGATTTTTACCAAGGCATGAAGATATGCATTAACTGTTTATAACCTTTCTTAATTCCTTCTATCGCACTTGACATTACTGTACATACTGTGTTCCGCTTTTGCTGTTCGTTACTGTTTGTCCCGTCAAGAACCGGTTTAACATATAATGTGTTTACTACCCTATCCTATTATTTTTATGTTTTATTTTTACTGCAATATATTGTTTCATCGCTTTGGTGCATTGTGGCTTGTTTTTGATCCCATACCATAAGAACACAAATGGGACGTGTAGATATATATTAAAGGGAGGTGCATTGTTGGATGTGTCAGTTTATCTGTGTATTTTTTTCATTATTTAGCGCATGAATTTTATTTAATACAGTATCTTACGCATTATTTATATGTTGTGTTCTGTATTTGTCCTTGATGTTGTTTTTATGTTTCATCTGTGATGTGGTCAACCTTGAACTTTCATTTACCCATCATTAATATCTTTTAAAGAAGACTATTTTTAATTTTAATTCTTTTCTGCTATATAGAACTTTATCTAGCAAGCTTCTTATATCTCTAAAGATGAGACATTTTATATTTCTAATAGTTTAAATTCTAATTTTCATTTACACTTAGTATCTCAAATTTAGTTTTGAAATTTTTCATAAAAGTAATTTTTGTTGTAAAATAGGAATTGCGTTTTTTTTCAAATTAGTATTATGAAGCACTGTAATAAGAAAGGGTAATAGTTCATCAATATAGGCATTGATAAGGTGAAGCCCAATTTTTTTCTACAACATTTATCTTTGATGTATTTTTATATTTTAATATGTAACTGCATATTTTTTTTTATTTTTAAAGTTATGCAGAAACACTCACACTTTGGTTTTGTGCACACCAAGATAACTTTACTGGCCCCTTCACGTCTTTCTTTATTTATCAGTAACTTATATTTATTTATATATATTTAGAGCTGTATTAAATACAAACGGACCTCGACTTACATAGGCAAATTTTTCCATAACACCCCGAAAATGTTTGAATTATATCCTATGCCATGGCATACTAGGGAATCAAGGAGACAAAGCAATAAAAAACTTATTTCAAAAATTACTTATTTAAAAAGACAGGCACAAATAAAAATCAATAAACTTAGAACTGGAATTGCTGTATTTTTGTAAATTTTTATGCTAGATATTACTCTGCTTTGATATATAGCACTCCATATATTTTTCCTCAAAGTTAGGGGTCCAATACATAAGTATGGGTTTAAGTGAGCTTGATCCTTGTAATTTGAGGTTCGTCTTTATTCAGTCAACTCATGCACCTCATGTTATCCCAATTATTGTTTCCACTGTGTATGCTGGCATGACCGTGGTGTCTCTTGTTCCTTTTACATCAGGAGAAATACATCACTGCAATGTACTTCACCTTCAGTACTATTACAAGCGTGGGTTTTGGTAATGTGTCTCCTAACACTGACTGTGAAAAAGTCTTCACAATTGTTGTTATGCTGCTTGGATGTGAGTTTCTAAATTAGACCTTGCTTTTACATCATGCCATTGCTAGTCTTGAGTTTTTATTTGTAATCTCCCCACTTTCCATTAAAAGTTTCAGCTTCATCATGCCATTATTTTTGGTGATGTACAGTATTCATACACTTTCCCCCTTTCCATTAAAAATGTTTCATATCCTCGTAGCATTGATGCCCTCGAGTGACTAAATGCTTATAAACTTCTTGTCCTTCCATGAAGCAATTTCGTATTGTCCTACCTATTGTTCCCCTTGGCTTCTTGAATTATCTACTCCACCACTTATCCTAAAAATTTTCTGTTTGCGGTAGTACCATTGTTCAACTTGCATTCCTATATTCATAAATTTTATTCCTCTGTGAACACTTCATGTTGGAAATATAACGATGGATATATATATATATATATATATATATATATATATATATATATATATATATATATATATATATATATATATATAAATATATATATATATATATATATATATATATATATATATATATATATATATATATATATATATATATATATATATATATATATATAAATATATATATATATATAAATATATATATATATATAAATATATATATATATATATATAATATATATATATAATATATATATATAATATATATATATATATATATATATATATATATATATATATATATATATATATATATATATATATATATATATATATATATATATATATTGATATTTATTGAACTCCTAATTATTACTTCATCTACATAGAGTAACTAATTCCTCTCCACCCGTTAGTAATTCATTGAATAACATATACCATTCTCACTTCCCCAATAAGATTTAACGAAGTCATTAATATATGTCACCCTTCAATAAGTTCCAGTAATTTAACAATATCCTTTGAGGAAGGAAAAGCGTATTTTTCTGAGTGTCTTTGCTTTCCCACAAGAGTCTCTCTCTCCTATATGTTCTTATAATTATTAGTTTCGTTTCTTTTTCGAGTGACCCAATTCTGAAGAAAAAGAGCCTCTTGATGCAGTGCATGGAGGCAAACTTAGATAATCCCATTTCACACTTCAGAAGTTACAAAATGGTGTAACAAAGCCTCTGTGGTTCCTCAGTAAGCTATTAGATTATTTAACGAACTTCTATCACTCTTCAGTGATCGATTAAATCATTTGACCACCTCCTTACCTCCTCTCAATGAGCTATTAAATAATATACTAACATTTTTACGACCATTCTATAAGCTAATTATTTATCACAAGCATAAATCGTTTAAGTAGCTATTAAATTTATCACTTATCAACTCCTGTGACTTCACAGTAACTTATTAACAACAATTTAACAACCTATTAGCATTTATCATTCCCCTTACCTTTTCCCTGTACACTATGAAATTTATTTCATTAAGCAAAACCCTTATTACTCTTCAGTGAACTATCAGATAATTTTATTGTTTATAGATTTTCTGGATGATTAATATCCTTTAAGAAGTAGTTCACTATATGTATATTAAGTATTGTACAAATAATGTGAGTGTAAAAGTTTTATGAGGATGTAGGCTCATGTTTGTTATTGTATTTGTATGCTTAATTCTCTTCTCTTAGTAATTGTGAAATTTAGCAATCTTCTGCATGTGTATATTGTATTTTAATTTGAAGATTATAGAACAAATATTAGATAGAAAAACAGTATGCGCTAGTCTTTGGAGTCCTTTTTAAGTGTCTTTGCGTATATGGCATGCAGAAATATTTTTAATTACCATTCAGTTACTTATAAGACAGCAATGGTTATCACTGAGAAAATTAATTTCATGATATATATTATGATGATAAGTTGTATTAATAATTTTTACACTACTAAGCCAATAATATCGTTATTTTCTTTTCTTTTCCCTGTCCCTTGATATATCCCCTTCACCTCTGTATCTTTCAACTCGAAATTTTAACCCTAAAACCATCATCATGCATCACTATCCTGCCCTTTAATCCTGTACCCCCACAAAAAAAAACAGCTCTCATGTATGCCAGCATATTTGGTAATGTATCGGCAATCATCCAGCGGCTGTATGCTGGTACTGCGCGGTATCATACACAGCTCATGAGGGTTAAGGAATTCATCCGGTTCCACCAAATTCCAAATCCGCTTCGGCAACGCCTAGAGGAGTATTTCCAGGTGAGTTCCCTATGTCTCTCCTTATCTGGAAAGGTCATAGTGATGATTTATTGGGTAATTAAGGTTTGTACCAATGTGACAGAAATGCGCCGGTAATTAGAAAATATATTTATCAAAACCTAAAAATGTTTCATTGGCAGAGCATAAAAACCAAATACATCCAAGAAAAAATCTTATAATCTTTTAGGTATGCTATATGTAGGAGCTGCTTATGTTCATATAATTATGTTTTATTATTTTAGAAACTTAATTTACTGTACAATGCATAAGTATCCATATTAAAGGCAGTAATATTATTATTGCTAGTGTATCCCAAATTCCTTAACTTCTATTTTCAAGCCTACCCAATTTTGTTTAGAAAACATAAACTGCAATGTTCAGATCTACATACTTTTGATTGTTTGTTACTAATTTTTAGTAGATTTTATGTAGGGTATGAAATGATGGAGCAAATGAGGTGCTTGTTTTGTACTTTGGAAATTAAGCATGTGAAAGTTTGTGGGTTTAAGTATTACTTATATGTGAAGCTATGGTTATCTTTTGTTGTATAAGTTCCAGTTTTACAATTTTTTGGGAAATAGATTTGTGGACAGTTTTTGATCATTGGCTCTTTTGTGTCCTTTTTAAACTGTTTTCTTTAGAGCAACTGTTAGAAATTTTAAAAGTTTACAAAGTAGCCTCTTCATGTCATATATATTTTTATTGAAACTATTATGTATTTGCTGATAAGTTTAGCACATTTAAATGACTTGGCAAGGAATAAGGTAAACTCAGTTCTGCTTACGGCTTGTTAATATGAGTATTTTTCTGCCATTTTCAAATTCTTTACAGTATTCCTACTGAGATATGTGGAATCATAGTTGTGGTATAACAATTTTCTTTTCTGACATGGGAAAACTCTGGAAATCAAAATTTAATTATATCATTCTACTCCAGCTGTGTGTTTTCTTCCCCTTTGGTCTGTAGGATGTTTTTTAATCCTGAATATCCTGAAATTATTGACTGTAGACTCCTGATGAACAGTTGGGGTGCCTCATAATGAATGTGGGCCTGCAGTTCTTCTGTTTGCTAATGTACTGTATTTAGTAATCTTTGGTGGAGACCTCCCATCATTGGATGACACATAAGTTCTTATCTCCATTTCTTATACAGGGGTCCTTGATTTACATCAGAGTTCTTTTCCTGAAATGTGATGTAACCCGAATTTCAGTGTAAGTCGGAACACTCCTAAATAAGCACCTATTCTGATGCAGTAGTAAAATTCCTCCGTTTTCCATCCATTTCACTATCTCTAATTTTACTTCAATGATGATGGCTTTCGTTTTCTTCAAAGCACTACCATCAGAAGGATCTGTTTTATGCTTGGAAGACATAATACAGCTCAAAAACTAAAAAAAATAAGCAAAATAATTTATGGGAGATGTGTTGCAACCACGAAACATTGTAACTCGAGGACGATGTAAACCGAGGACCCTATATTGTGCAGTATCTTCTCACCTATGTGTTTAACAGTATTTATCCTTCCCTCACTTCTTGTTATTGTCCTATGTTTGTGGTACTGGGATCTGTGATAACCTGGGAAGGGAGGTTCTCGAGTTTAGGATACAGGCACCCGTTATGGTTTACCAATCTGAGTAGTTTTCCTATGGGACCATTTCAAATACAGTATCTTATTACAGTCTTACCTTCTTTTTGTTGTTAGGTCTTTAGGAATCTTTCCCTTAACTATTTGGTCCTGTGATGTTGCTGCTGTTCATAGGTGTCCTTGGTAAATTATATTTGGGCCTCTCTAGGATTTTAAATTTTTTACCATTGTTTCCCTAATCCTTCGGAGGAACTTTTTAAAATTTATCCAGTAGCATTGCCCTTATGTTCTAAAAATTTCCCTTTTCATAGCCATTCATTGGCTATGCTTGTCACCCTCATTGCAACCTTTCCATTAGATTTTAAGTCTTGGTATTGTCTAGTATGTCGGAGCAGTTTCTTTTCTAAATATGAACCTGTTCTGTTGTCAAGTTCCTACAAACTTCAGTACTCAACTTCTGAAGTAAGTTAAGGCACTTTCGTGGCTTCTTGCCCATAAAGACTTATTTCTAAAAGGTGGTTCTTATCATTTCCTCTCCTAATTTTACTTCTCCTACAGTCTTTGGTGAGACAGTTGTATTTAGTTTCCTCTGTAGTGCAGTCATATGGGTTGAATTAGTGAATATCCTCTCCAAGTTTTCATATATAATATCTTTGTGCGCCTTTTTATCTCGAGTCATATTATGTTTATTGCATTGTATGGTTGCATCATCTTGCAGTTTTCAAGTGTCCATTGTCCAGGCCCCTAAATAATGCCTAAAGACAATTAATACCTGATTCAAGGCCTGCACAAAAGTAAATTCTGCTTCTTGTAAACTGTATTACCAACTTCATAATAATTTTTAATAGATTTACTTCTGAATGACTACTTGATTTCGTATTCATATGTTTCCGTTGCCTGGATAGTCAAATCTGATCTGGATATTAGTCAGCATCTTTCTACCGTATAGGTTAGCCCTTCTCTGTTTTGTCTCTATATGAACCATCTCAGTTCTCAAAATTGAAAGCGAGGTATTCCATAATATTTGCATGAGAACTGGATGACGAGTAGTTTTGCATTAATTACGCTCTTTGCTCATGAAGAGTCTATTCCACATGAATTTCACGCTTCTATTAATGCACCCATCGTTCCTGATCAGGGGACATGATTTTCCATGTGAGAAAAGTCCATACCATCTCATCATCATCAAGTGAATCCTGTCAAGAGAAACTGTGCTTACTACCTTTGGAAGTCAACTTCATTGACCTCCTGGACTGAAATTAGGGATTACAGTATTATCATTGAGTGATGGTCACTCGCAAATAATGTCATTTGAGGGTGATGTAGATGGCTTTCATGAGGCTGATTTGAAAAAAAAAAAAAAAAAAAAAAAAAAAAATATATATATATATATATATATATATATATATATATATATATATATATACAGTGTATATATATATATATATATATATATATATATATATATATATATATATATATATATATATATATATATATATATATATATATATATATATATATATATATATATATATATATATATATATACAGTGTATATATATATATATATATATATATATATATATATATATATATGTATATATATATATATATATATATATATATATATATATATATATATATATATATATATATATATATATATATATATTGCAACTAGGCTCAAAACAAAATATGTTTTAACAGGTCATGGTACATCCTAACTTTATGAAAATCGGCTTCTTATAATAAAGCTAAAGCATTTATTTTTAGGTTATAATATAAGAAGTGACACCAGCAGTTTATTTTCTATATTCTACTACTTCACTTCTGTGGCTAACACTCTAAGATGGAATATTGAATCAAAAATGACCCAAACTGATTAGACCAGTACTTTTTCATAGACTGAAGTCTGGAAAACATAAGTTCCGAAATTATAGAAAGTTTGTTTTGAACTCAGACAAATTAAAATTATGTCAAAATTGAACTTAAGACTGATATAAATGTAAACTATTGTTTGTATTCAGATTTTAAGGGAGATTTTTCAGTTGTTGTTTTATTTTGTGTGTGTCACTATTAGCCTCATTTAATGATAGATACAGACAGAGTGGAACTGGGGAATTGAGGCTGGATGTCTTTCCTAATCTCTAATCTGAGCTCTGTCACCTCCCATGTCGAGTTTTCTTAGCACTATGCTGAAATATCAATAATAATAAATTTCTCCAAGGCTGTAATGGACCAGTGGGTCATACAGCAAACCCCTTCAACTAAGAAAGTGATACTTTATTTTTAAACTTAAAAAAAGATGAAGTGGTACGATGTGAGGATTATACACTGTTAGTAAACACTTCAGTATACACTCTTTGCTTTGAAGAAATACACTTATTTTTGAGAAAAAAAAACTAATAAGGTGCATCGCAGCTGCATTTAGGCACAGCAAGCATAAGTCCTGTACATCAATTTTATATTTTATTGTCTGAATAAATGCCTATATTTTGACTTGTGATTGTAAACTTGGAAATATAAAATTTGACAGGGGTATTATATTGGGAAAGCATTTATAGGATGATAATTAGCTAGGACTCTCTCTCTCTTTATATATATATATATATATATATATATATATATATATATATATATATATATATATATATATATATATATATATATATATATATATATATATATATATATATATATATATATATATATATATATATATATATATATATATATATATATATATATATATTGTCTTCATTACATAGAGACAAAATTTACTGAAGTCTGTAGTAGGGAAAATTAAAATATGGAAAACATTTTTAACAATATTTATTCAACTTATCTCAAGAATTTTTACATTATACAGTATATATATATATATATATATATATATATATATATATATATATATATATATATATATATATATATATATATATATATATATATATATATATATATATATATATTGTGTTGAGTATTAAGAAAAGTGTCTCTCATATGTATAAGAATTACATTTTTCATTACAGTACTGTAATAGCTGCCGCCATTAATTTCAGTACAGATAATATATATAAGCTTAAAGCAACTGATTACAAATTTAGTATACAATATTGATGATATATTGAACCATTCTTTATTTGTATGGTAATTGCAATATATGTATGTGTACTTCTCATTAACATTAATTATATTCCTTATATAGTCTCTGATGGTCATTTTACATATATACATAGGTTAAAAACGAATTTACATTGTTTGTGTACATTTCTTGTGATTTTAAATTCTGTCTTGGACGTCATGTTGAAATTCTTAAGCTATCGCATATAATTTTATTTAGCCACTGATTTATTCTTATTAACTGTTTGAAATGCTCTAAATATTTTTGTGTATTAGCTAAATATAATATTGCAATTTATGACATGATTAATCCCATCAGCAACTAATCAAGTGACTCATATATTATTTCTATTTAAGCACTATTCCTAACCAACAGGTAAGCTGATCTATATAGGATACACACAAGTCCCGGACTGCCCCAAAGATATTCTTTATATATGCAACCTTAGCAAGTTTTATAATAATGTCAGCATATACATCCAGATGTCAGCCTTGTAGATTTTAGTTTTCTGAAAGAAAAGTACATATCTAACAGATATTTATTCACCTCACTGGCTATCTTTCTTGTTTCCTTAATTCATAATTAGAGGGTTTAAAGATGAGAGGTTTTCTTAATGGTGACTTGCACCACACCAAGGAAAGACTAACCAGTGAGGAAAATATTAAGGATTATAGTATTCTAACATTCTAATATAGGTATCTGCATTTTGCCAATTCGTAGTGACTGCTGTTCGTTCTTTTTTTAATTTTTAATTGTACTCATCTCATTATTAGTATCATGTCTGTGCAAAATAATGTTTATTTACTTTTTATACTTGGCATCATAATAGTCAAAGAAATACATCATGTTTCATTAAATTATTATATGGCCATTCCCCCAGCAGTATTTGGGCAGAATGAATCATTTTTTTTTATTCAGGGTAGACTTAAATCTCTTTATGTGGGTTGGTTGTTAGTGTCTTTTAATTTTTAGGGGGTATTTTCATGTAATGAAATTTGATCACAATATATATATTGATTGTAGTAGACATCTTTTTAGAGCTGTTTTGACATTGTCTTTGATGAATACAGTTTTTATTATATTTAATACAGTGTCATACTTATAGGTGGGAATATAATTTACGGTTAAAAATTAATGTGATATCGTGATGAGAAATACATAGGGTGTGTATTCAGCAGAATTAAAAATTAGTCAATCCTTTCTTATTGCGCGTTCTTTTCACCGAATCTCACAAGGCATGTATGGAAATAGTTAAAGTAGGCTTTGTGTATATTCAAAGAGATATCACTAAAATCACACATAGAACTGTAATAATGCAAGATTGGAAAGGCTGTGATATTATTAATTCAGTATGTGGTCTTAGTTCAGATATGTTATTTGCTCACTTTTATATGCCATATATGTTTGGGCACTGGTTTTCTATGCATTTACCCTAAAACTCCTCAAAACACAAAATTCCATCAGCTTGCAAAACATCCCTCATTTTTCATGCTAAAATATATATACTGTATATATATATATATATATATATATATATATATATATATATATATATATATATATATATATATATATATATATATATATATATATATATATATATATATATATATATATATATATATATATATATATATATATATATATATATATATATATATATTCCCCTTTTATCCAGGCTTCTTTCCATATAGTTTTTGCTTATTTTAATCACTAATATGAGCTCTATCATTGTTTTTTGCACCTGTTTAATATCTGTTATGGAATATGGTATATTACTTTTTTCTGCAGTTTACCACATCTCAGAAAATGAGATCACAGTACGCACATTGGACTGAAAAATTTTTATAATCTAAAATCCTTTGTCACAGGTACATAGCTTGTCTTGATATTACTGTAAACACGACTTTTAAACAATCGTGTTTTTTTTCTTTTTCTTTTTTTTCTGCATATTTTTATATATATACTGTATATATTTTTTTTTTGCAAAATGAAAAAAAGCCTCCTTTGCATGGGATATAAGCAATGCTATGCAATCGTGACTGTGCATTTTGCTTTTTTGTTACTGATTAGTTATATTATATGCCAAATTTTATTTGATCTTTGTCATATTAATTATTCACTCTCTTATTTTACTCTTTGTTTTATTTATTTTTTATTTCCCTCTCTGTTTTTCAACATGTGTGTTCATACACAACAGTCTGTCCTTTTTAATTTTGAGAATCTTTCATATTGTCTTCATATTTTCATTTTCTCTTCTTGGATTTCCCTCTTTTTCATACTGTCTATAATATAATTCCTAATTGATTCTCTCTCTCTCCTCTCTCTCTCTCTCTCTCTCTCCTCTCTCTCTCCCTCTCTCTCTCTCTCTCTCTCTCTCTCTCTCTCTCCTCTCTCTCTCTCTCTCTCTCTCTCTCTCTCTCTCTCTCTCTCTCTCTCCTCTCTCTCTCTCTCTCTCTCTCTCTCTCTCTCTCTCTCTCTCTCTCTCTCTCTCTCTCTCTCTTCTCCTCTCTCTCTCTCTCTCTCTCTCTCTCTCTCTCTCTCTCTCTCTCTCTCTCTCTCTCCAATTTTAATACTTATTTGTGTTATATCTTCATATAGTTTTAGTTCAGAGTAATTTTTTTTAAATATTTTTAGAGAATTTGAAATAATTGATGGTACACAGTATAGTTAGACAATTTTGTCATTTTTCTTTAACTTACTTTTTTGCCTTGATTTGTATCTCATATTTGGGAAGATTTCTCTTTATTTAACATGGACTTTTTTATGTTTTTTCTACATTGCTTCTCTTCATATGTCCATAAGAGTACTTTGTCAGCGTAATTGAATGGATTTTCACTAGTATTCAGGAATTTTTTTATAAACTAAATCTTAATTTTGCATTTAGTTATTTATTGCATTTCATAGATGTAGTTTTCTTAACTTCATAATTTTATTTAATAGTCTTCAGATTACTTCAGTTTTTTATGCTGTTTGCTACTCCACTCATTTTTGTGGTTTTCTTGTATTCTTGTTATGGTTTATTATATTTTTTTGTTTTGTTTTTCCATGATCCTTCCACTACCATCCCTTTGCCCCCTGCTTGTGTCACCCTTGCCCCTCTATTTCCCTCAGCACGCCTGGTCCTACACAAACGGCATCGATATGAATCTGGTGCTGAAAGGCTTCCCCGAATGCCTTCAGGCCGACATCTGCTTGCATCTCAACCGACTCCTAGTTCAGTCCTGCCCTGCTTTTGAAGGGGCCAGTCCGGGATGTTTACGGTAGGTAGTTCCCAGGTAGTTCAGAAAGAATGTCTTCTTTTTCTTCCTTCAAGCACGCCTGGTCTTATACCAATGGTATAGACATGGGAGCTGTGATGAATATGTATCCTGACTGTATACAAGCCGACATAAGCCTCCACCTCAACCGTAACTTATTTGAAGCTTGTCCGTCCTTCGAAGGAGCAAAGCCTGGGTGCTTGAGGTAAGGATTTTCTTTCCCCCAATTGATACGAGGATTTTGATTGCCTGGCACCGGTTTCATTTTATCATCTTTGAAAGGGAAAGAATTAGTGACACGTAAAAGAGAGAAAAATTAATATCTAAATTCACTCACTATGAAATTTTACCATACTACATTACTCCAAATAGCAAAATTTTTCAAATATTACACCATCAGTATGCTTTGCTCTTTATTATTCATATATTCACTTGTCGGTTTGACCCT
>JAXCGZ010019416.1:55000-57729 GCA_037179515.1 Halocaridina rubra | reverse complement strand
AAGGAAAAAAAATGAAGACGAACTACCCTTTTTGATATCTTATTTGAAAGAGACCCATCAGGCAACTCAAACTATTATGTGAACAGAAAACCTACTCACTCATACCGTGTCATAAACTATTTGAATTTTGGTTCACTGTAATCTTACACTTTCCGTCTTGGGCCTACAGTCTTCCATCTATCTGTGTTTCCTTTCACAAAGAAATAGAATGTCCCGACCAATTTTCTCGTATAACGACATTACTCCAAAAAGTAGTTTTCATATAAGTCAGAACTCAAAGTGAGGCAAATATGACAAGTCCCTTAGAACCCCCAGAGCAACAGTGGTAACGACCTGGCCTCGCATTCGCGTGGTCGACAGATCGGTTCCTGTTCAGGACCGAGAGTTTAAGCTGTTTACTGGGAAGGTCCCTGCTGTGGCTGGACACCTCAGTGGGGGGTTGGGGCTTGCACCTGCTGACACCCACCAGAGCAATGGCGATGCCTCTGATAGGAGGGATAAAACCGCAAACTTTAACTTTAACTTTAATTTCTATATCAGATTATTTTAATAAAGAATTAACAGATGAACTGAACAAATTATATTGTAAGCACTTTCCCCATCTCCAAGTCCACTTGACATTTTTTAATAACTTTAGCATAAAATATTTTTTTTTTTTTAACATAAAGATACTCTCATTGCTGCTCCGATATCCTGGGTGATATATATTATTTTCGTGCTCCAAATACTCAATGGGCAATGTTGGTTCCATAAAATGGATTTTACTTCAAAGTCAAAGAATATAAAGGTATTAGTGCACGCTTTGGCAAATATCCAGCAAAACGTCCAATTAACTCAACAAGAGTTCATTTCCACTCCAAGCACATTGGTAATTTTGGCCTAATATATTATAATATTCTTGACAGTAATGCTCATGAAAACATATCTTATTATCCATGTGTATATATTTTGGGTAAGCATTTTTGCACTTCTTAATACATTTTGATTAACAGACTTCTACACTATAAGTCAGAGCTACGTCAGTGGTTATAAATCCTAAATTGTGATTAAATCATAAAGTAATGATTGATATACGCGCGTATATGCCAATGTGTGTACGTTTAACATTGCATATAGCCATTTGCATACGTGGAATTTGGTACAGAGAGAGAGAGAGTGAGAGAGAGAGAGGGAGAGAGAGTAAGAGAGAGAGAGAGAGAGAGAGAGAGAGAGAGGAGAGAGAGAGAGAAGAGAGAGAGAGAGAGAGAGAGAGAGAGAGAGAGAGAGAGAGTAATATATGAATTTCTGCATAAAACACATCTGCGGAATGGGCAGTTATGGTTATGTTTTAGCGCAGATTAATGAGACAAAATTGTTATTTGACAAATAGGTCTCATTAAGCGAGTGCTCCCTTTTTTATTTATTTTCATTTTTTATTTTTGTGCAATGGGGCGCGCGTTCTCATTTGATTTGTAGAATATATCTTTTTTACATTACTCTCAGCAGTTTATAGTAAATGTACACACGTGTAGTTTCTCCAAATTATTTTCCAAATGAACCGTCTCTCTCTCTCTCTCTCTCTCTCTCTCTCTCTCTCTCTCTCTCTCTCTCTCCTCTCTCTCTCTCTCTCTCTCTCTCTCTCTCCCTCTCTCTCTCTCTCTCCCTCTCTCTCTCTCTCTCCCTCTCTCTCTCTCTTGGTGTGTTCATGCAGTTACAAAGGAAATTCTACCTTCGAATTGATATTGAAATTGTTGTAACTGGTACGACTGGGTAATTCGTAGACATGAAAGTATACTAGATTTTTTAGGCGCAAACCTACATTGCTTGCATCTGTATGAAATATAAGATAATTTGAACATTAAGAACAAATATTAAATCGAAAGAGAGAGAGAGAGAGAGAGAGAGAGAGAGAGAGAGAGAGAGAGAGGAGAGAGAGAGAGAGAGAGAGAGAGAGAGAGAGAGAGAGAGAGAGAGAGAGAGAGAGAGAGAGAGAGAGAATTGAAATTATAACATGAGAAATTTTTATCTCAGTGACAAAAGCTTGGCTATCCCCCTTTCAGAATAAAAGGCATCCTTAAGGAGTTGTGTTAACAAATCAGTTTGCAGAGCAAGTTTCACAGGAAGGGGCAAATTCATTTTCATGAAATATCATTAGGAGTGGGAGGGGGAGAATTCCGAGAACCTTTGTAAAATAGCGTTGCCAGTGTAGATATATACAGCTCTGTTCTCTCCTCACGTAAGGATTTATGAGAAATTTGGAAAGAAAAAGTAACTTAAATAGGGATGTAAATTAAGAGTTGTTAACTGTTCCGACGAACAAAAGTAAGAAAGTGACAAAATCTCCAAAATTTTGTTATGATATTTGAGATACCCCCAGGGAGCACTGAACTGCTTAAAAAAAAAAATTGAAAAAAGTAAAAAATGTGGAAGAAAAGAGCAATAGAGGAGGTGGGATAATAGATGGAGAGAAAGCAAAATACAATCTAAGAGCAAGAGGAAAAAAAATGGAAATATTTTGGATGTCAACAAATGCAAGAAAAGATAAGATTATTCAAGTTATTCACGACTGATATTAAGATTTTTCTCAACCTGTTGCACAATGCTGAGTTATAGAAAAATTGGATGTTTATTTTGAGCTTAATGCCTAGCCAAGGTCAACTCAACCTCTGACTGTGGTCTTTTCTCTGTATAAATAAAAAAATAAAAACCCGAGAGTTTTGACCTAGTAAAACATGCATTACGTTGGCTAC
>JAXCGZ010019416.1:42500-50000 GCA_037179515.1 Halocaridina rubra | reverse complement strand
GATGATGAAAATGCTGTAGAAAACTTTCCCCCTAAAATCCTCTTCGCTGTATGAGTTCAGACTATGCCAGTCTATATCACTATAATCAAAATCTCTCTTAATCACTATCCTTCAATCTTTCAAGAACGATGTTTACGACTGAATTTACCATTTTCTTGTGCACCAACATTACTTTCCTTTTATACCTGTTGTCTCTTTTATTCCTATAGTACAATTGTTATAATGGTCTTTGATCACGTATTCGCATAAGTAAAAGTAAACTCCTTGACATCCCCACATTCTATTACAATATTTAAATCCTCAACCATGAACCAATTTGTCAATGAAAGAAATCTTTCTTTTTTCAGAAAAAAAATTATTAGAACTTAATGATGAGGTAATCCTAATCTTACTTGAAAGAGAGTGCTTAGCAGGCTATTTATAATTATATTTTCAAAAGGAATTTTATACTGTCCGACGTGGGAGACGAATTAAGAAGCTACTGGTGGATGGCAAAAATTAGGTGGAAACGTCTTGGAGTAGGTAAAAATCTATTTTAAGGGAAGGAAGCAGAAGGTCAGAGTAAATAATTGAGTGTCCGACTTGAGAATGGTTAGTAATGTGGTCCCACAAGGATCAATTTAAAGGTAATTTATATGGGTAATTGATTTTATTGAGTCTGTATATACCGTTTCACAATTTTTCATGTGATGCAAAGAATGATAAGAGATAAAGAGATGAAAATAGTGGTAGAGATTTTCAGGAAGATGCATCCCTCCATCTGTCTTCTCAGGTCTCTCAGCCTACATTATTTCGTAATTTATGGGAAAAATTGTAACTGTATATTCTTTCATGTAATTTTGTCTCTGTAATGTTATTATATATGGCCTGTTGTCATCTATCCTATCATTTAATTCTACAGCCTTACCATTTACCCCATCAGCATTTCTAAAAAAGCATATTAAATGAAGATATATCTTTTGGTTTCCTAACATTTTCTTTATCACCTCTTCTTTTGGAAGAGCCTGAATCAAATATTTTTCACCATTATTTCTTCCCTGGTTTATCCTTGCAGCTCTCCTGTAACTAGTTTTTATATGTTTCCAACTTTTCCTGTGTTTTATAAGGTTGAGTGCACACCGTCCTACATTCTTAATAGTCTTGTAGATTTATTACCCCCATTAGCAATCCTCTGAATATGTGTTTTTTCTATCAAGGGCTACCTAATTTATTCATTCCTTTCCCTCCTTAAGATATTTGAGTCTTGAGATTCATATATGCCTGAGAATATTGCACATTTTTCTTAGTCAATAGCTTGTTTAAACAACGGACTTGCATTCTCAATAATAACCTCTTTTATTATTTTTATTACTTTTTCCTGTAATCTACCGTACCCAAATTTTCAAATACCACCCCTTTCACTGCGTCTTCTACTGCCATATTTATGTTTACTGCATCTGAGCACGATTTTGTGATACTTTTTGGCTTGTATTCAGCTTCCAGAAATCTTTTGTGATCTGTTCAGGATTATCCTTTTATCGGATATTCCACCTGCTATTTCATCCCTCTAAGAGGATAGCTATATGATGTGAAGTGATTGGTTTAACGTCTAGGGACTTTGGTTTTGCAATGGACTTTGGTTTTGGCAAGTATGACTGCTACCCTGGATGAATGCCCTTTCTAAGCTCAGACCGTAGTGGGCCGCGATCCCTTTACCTACTGAATCTAAGTCTGGAGCTTTATCATTTAGCCACAGAAGTTAGCAAGGCATTAATATTTAATTCATATAAATTATCATTTATCTTTTTGCTACTGTTCTCTTTGATGATTATTCTATTCTGTGTGTGTTTGTGAAAGTTAATTGACCTATTTTTTGTCTGTATGTATTTTTGTTTTCGCGGTCATAGAAGAATTAAATAGGACAAGGCTGTTTGTAGCCCTAAAGGAATCTTCTCAAGAAGTTCCCAACTAATTTGTTTTTCGGGGGGCCTTTCTGTCAAACAGTTTCCTCATTGCTGGTATGATGTGAACATTTCTGACTTACAGGAAATTACATATTTGTCCTCATTGGTCTTCAGCATCCTTATGTTTTATGATTTTCTACCTATTTTCCATCTGAGTGAAACTTAAGATTTTTACCTCTCTGAGTGTTTTCTGTTCAGTAAATGAATATTATTGCTTTTCCTCTTCTTGAATATTCTGAAGAGTTCTTTTGTAAATAAAAAGATACATATTTATGAGAATAACTTTTACCAGAGGAAGTGGTGAGGCAGTGGAGAGAAGTCGTTAAAAGAGAATATTTTTACAAAAAAAAAATCTCACCTCCAAACCTGGAAGAGCAATTCTTACCATGAATATATTTCCGTGATGCGAAAATGTTCAAAAGTTTTCTTTTGACGTTCTCTAATGTAAGAGACTTCATTTTGAAAATGCAATACAGGATTTAATATTCTTTTCCACCCTAAATATAATATGCTAATGGATTACTTTAGCCATTCGTAATACTTGTTCCGGTTTTACGTCACGGACTCCCTTTTCTACCAGGGGCTAGGACGGTTGCCTTCTTGCAAAGGACTTGTTTTGGCAGATGTAATCGTTACCCTGAGTGCATGCTCTTGCTAACCTCAGACCGTGACGGGGTGCGAACCTTCGAACTGCCGCCTCAGAGTCGCGGACGCTACCGCTTGAGCCACGGTGACTACTAGCAACATATGAAAAACTACCTCTTTATGAAATATATATATATGGTCTATTCATGTTTGTCTGAATAGCCGATTATCACATTTCCACCCTGAAGCAAAGGTAAAGTTACAGTATAATTACTATAACATATTGGCGAAATATATATTTAAGCCAATTACTCAATACATGTAAGACTACGGTTACTGCTAAATGTAATGTAAAGTAATTATGCATCCAGTCGGTCACGCCAAACAAATCTTTTACTGATAACTGTTAAAAAAATAGCTTCTACAAAGCCAAGAACCTAAGCCAAATAATAATAATAATAATAATAATAATAATAATAATAATAATAATAATAATAATAATAATAATAATAATAATAATAATAATAATAATAATAATAATAATAATAATAATAAAAATTATAATAATAATAATAATAATAATAATAATAATAATAATAATAATAATAATAATAATAATAATAATAATAATAATAATAATAATAATAATAATAATAATAATAATAATAATAATAATAATAATAATAATAATAATAATAATAATAATAATAATAATAATAATAATAATAATAATTATAATAATAATAATAATAATAATAATAATGATAATAATAATGATAATAATAATAATAATAATAATAATAATAATAATAATAATAATAATAATAATAATAATAATAATAATAATAATAATAATAATAATAATAATAAAATAATAATAATGATAATAATAATAATAATAATAATAATAATAATAATAATAATAATAATAATAATAATAATAATAATAATAATAATAATAATAATAATAATAATAATAATAATAATAATAATAATAATAGGAACAGGAATAGGAATAGGAATAGGAATATAAATATGAATATGAATAAAAAAAATTCTTGCACAAGGTACATGCAAAGATTGTGCATTTCCTTGCTATCACCACAAAGGAGGGAGAAGAATTCATGGAAGCGCTTTTTCGCTAGACAAAAGAAAACTAATATATTTATATGAGGTCGTCGGAATCGTTTCCAGTGAATGAGCATGGCATGCATTCTCTTAAAAGACACATTTCTTGATATTGCATTGTTTCTATGTTTCATTTCGTCTGTGTGTGTGATTACCTAATTGTGATTACCTAATTGTGTTTACGGGAAAGAGCATAAAGCTCGTATCTTCCCGTCTCCTGATCGGTTCCATTTTATACTTAGTGATACTTATCATACCTGTCCTTAAAACTATGGATTGAGATAGCATTAACTACCTCCTCGCTTAGCGAATTCCAATTATCAACTACTCTTACACTGAAAAAGTATTTCCTTACATCCTGCAAAGAAGTTTTCTTACGAAGCTTCAAACTATGACCTCTAGTTCTAGAGACAGCCATATCAAAATATCGATCCCTATCCACTCTATCATAACCATGATAGAATTTAAAGACTGTCACCATATCCCCCCTCACTCTTCTAGCTTCGAGTGATGGTAAGTCTAATTCCCTCAGCCTCTCATCATAACTGAGATTGCGTATTTCTGGCACCAGTTTCGTGGCATGTATTTGATCTTTTTCAAGCTTAGCTATGTGCTTTTTCAAGTGCGGATTCCAAAAGGGGGCTGCATATTCGAGTTTTGACCTCACATAGGTTACATAAATATTTCTGAACATTTCCTTGTCCATGTGCCTGAAGGCTACCCTTACATTTCATAAGAATGCATATGCTGCCCTTACTATGCCATTTATATGTATTTCTGGAGACAAATCTGCCAGTATGTTTACTCCTAGATCTCTCTCATTTTCTGTCTCTTGAAGTTGTACTCCAGCCACCGAGTAGTCAAGCTTGGGCCTTCTTGCACTTGTACCCATTCTCATTACCTTACATTTTGAAGTATTGAATTTCATTAGCCACTTTTCTGACCACTCATGCAGATTATGTAGATCCTCCTGAAGTTCTCTACCATTGTTCTCGTTTTTTACTTTCTTCACAATCTTTGCATCATCTGCAAACATATTCATGAATGAATTTACACACTCTGGTAGGTCATTTACATATACAAGGAACAAAAGTGGCCCTAAAACTGAAGCCTGTGGAACTCCACTACTAACTCTTCTCCATTCAGACACTGTCTTACTCTAACCCTCTGTTCCCTTCCTTCTAAGTAAGTTTTTATCCATTCCAAAACATTTCCACCTATTCTAGCCATTGATTGCAGCTTCCTAATAAGTCTCCCATGTGGAACAGTGTCAAACGCTTTCTGGAAGTCTAGGAATATGCAATCTGCCCAGCCCTCTCTTTCCTGTAAGATTTGGCTTACCTCATCATAAAATTCTAATAAGTTTGTTACTGTTGATCTACCTTCTCTGAAGCCCTGTGTGTGTGTGTGTGTTTGTGTGTGTGTGTGTGTGTGTGTGTGTGTGTGTGTGTGTGTGTGTATGTATGTGTATGTGTGTATGTGTGTGTGTGTGTGTGTGTGTGTGTGAGAGAGAGAGAGAGAGAGAGAGAGAGAGAGAGAGAGAGAGAGAGAGAGAGAGAGAGAGAGAGAGAGAGAGAGAGAGAGAGAGAGAGAGAGAGAGAGAGAGAGAGAGAGAGAGAGAGAGAGAGAGAGGAAGAAGTTTGACTGTGTCACAAAGATAATTGAGCATGGAAATTACATAATTCCGCACCTATAATATACATCAAAAACAAGAAAGCTTAGATTCATTGCATTATATTCCCTTTAAAATATTCTATCTTTATATATGAGCAGTTTTTTCCCTTATAAGGGGAGTGGGTGAGTGAAGGCATAATACCCTTACTCTCTAGAATGAAAAAATACAAAAGAGAGGATTCCCAATCCCCTCTCTCCGCCCCAATTAGTCGACTCTTACGACACGCAGGGGAACACGGAGGAAGTAATAAGAGTTTCGATAATATTTTCTGGATTGTATACGACTTTGATTCAAAGAATATAAATTGTGAATAAAGAAGTCATGTTGCTCTGATTACATAAGAACTTTACTAAGAAGTGAATCAGTTCTTATTTTTGACATAAATTGTTTGTTCTTAATTTATTAGTTTCTTCCTATCCATGAGACTCGGTGTCTGTCCCTCTTAGGGTCAGAAGGGAATGTAAATATGTTCATAAAAATAGAGGCTGAGGAAAAAGAAGCTAAACCTAAGAGCTCGTCACTTTCTCAACCATTCGCGAACTCTCTCTCTCTCTCTCTCTCTCTCTCTCTCTCTCTCTCTCTCTCTCTCTCTCTCTCTCTCTCCTCTCTCTCTCTCTCTCTCTCTCTCTCTCTCTCTCTCTCTCTCTCTCTCTCTCTCTCTCTTTCATCCAGAGTGAGTCCATTTTTTGCTCTTATCACGCTTCGTATATTTCGGTAAATATTTTCGAAGCATCCTGAGTTCTTTACATGAAAAAGAGTGATATTACAAAGGTTTTCTCACATGTGCTTAAATAAAATCCTGGAAATTATCTCAGAGCTCTTGAAGAATTGGAGCCTGTCTTTTATCAACAATGAAGAAAGGTTATGTTGGGTTAGGCTAAGTTAAGGTAATGTTAGGTTAAATTTCGTTAGAATTTGAGCGTGACATGTAAACTCAAATACTAACTAAGCATATCATAACCAAACCTAACCTAACATAGCTTTCTTCGCTGTTAATAAGGCAGGTCGCAATTTGTCATGAGCTCCACTATCTCCTTATATCTAGCATAGATAACACTTAACATTTTCCATTAAAGAAATGAAACGATATACAATATTCAGTCTTACTTCATTTTCCATATCGCAGTTATACGTGGGATGTGTACCTACAATCATTTAGAATAAAGTTGTGTAAGACTGTTATATAAGAACAATGAAACACTGAAAACTATTATAAATGAAAGAACTCCTGCATATGTACGAAAAATAGACTCGTAGAAAATGAGATTACCAACACTAATAAAAGACAATACAACCGCCATTAATTTGGATCCTGCATCTCTAAAGTCATGGCAAAGAACACATTCTATTCCTCAAGTGAAATTGTCACTTGACTCTGATTGTCACAATCCATAAATGTAGAAAGTGATTAAGAAGGGAGATATAATAGGTTAAGAAGAAATAGATAATAGTTTTCTTTTAGAAGTCCTAGCCCTTAGTAGATAAGGGAGTCCGTGACGTAAAACCGGAACAAGTATAATCGCCACGTCAGTAATTAATGAATCACATTAAACATTAATAAGTGCTTGTTACGGACTTCATTACCCTTTCCTCATTTTCTCTTGAGATCTCGTTGACTCTGAACTTCAAATTATCATTATCGTTTCCACTTTGTCTTGGAGCCTATCTCCTTCACATATATTTGTAGTTTATATTAAACTGTATTCAGTCCTAATATGATATATAATAGGTAAGAGTAAGGGTATGTGTGTGCTCAAGCTTTCGTGTGTGTGTGTTTGTGTATGTGTGTGATTGCATATGAGTATGTGTGTGAGACTGTGTCATTTTGAGAAATATTTCACTTTTTCATTATATTTAATTGTTCTACAAGTGTGCTTCTTTATTCTAAAACAAAAATTGATGACGGGTTAAGGGGAAAAAGCATACACATGTACACACAAACACAATATACCACAATAAAACAGCCTTCCCAAATTACAAGTGAAAATTTTCTGTAAATTTATTTTATTATTTCATTACTGTTCCTTCTCTGTCTACTTGCTAGCAAATCTGCCCCCCCCCCTCCTGTGTATTTTACTACCTTTCAATTTTAATATTTTCCTTAATCCATGGAAGGTATTTTGAGCAATGTAAACCAGGAAAAGAAAATACTATAGACATTTGCTAGAT
>JAXCGZ010019416.1:30000-35000 GCA_037179515.1 Halocaridina rubra | reverse complement strand
TACTTGTAGACGAGGCTGCGTAGCACTTGCCAAGTGGCCTCGGCAATAGGGGAGTTATGCAACTCACCGACTCATCAGAGCAGCGATGGAAGTAGTAGCGATAGAAAAGAGAGAGAAAATACCTTATGGAGAAGAGATAGAGAACCCAGAATAGAAGCAAGAGATGGATCATATAAGCTTGACTGCCTTAGATTCAACCCAATCAAGGAGATAAGAATAAGAAGCCGCCCAGATGTGGGAGCAATATTCTAAGCAGAGACGGATAAGATATTCTTTAATCTTAAGTAACTGTAAAGAAGAAAAGTAATGATGAAAACGAAACAGAATCCCCAATTTTTTGGATGCAGATTTAGAAATTTGGATTTTGAAAAGCCTCCAATATATGTTAGAGGCTATCTGGATTCCTATTATGTTAATGGAGTTAAGAGGGTAAATTTCGTTTCTTTTAAAGACAATAGGGCTATCAAGAGGAGAAGAAGATAAAGACACTGCCAGAAACTGTGTCTCGGAGGCATTAAATTTAACTAAATTCTGAGTGCCTCACTCAGAAACTCTCTGTAAATCGAAGTTGAGATTAGAAGACAGAGTGACACGAGACTGATTACGAGTATCAAATGATATTTATGAGGAAAAGGCTGCGGAAAAATGAAGGGTAGAATCAATATTCCTCTAAAAACACTACTGTATTTTAATGCTGTCGTGTTTAGATATGAATATAGATATTAACTAAATGTGAAAAAAATTATCCTTATAATTACGTATCAGATATTTTCATACTTTATTACAAAATGAGTTGATATATTATCATCAGTGATAAATGCATTTAAGAAATATGTATTCACTCATTAAAAGGAAAATAATATTACACGCTTATATGGCAGTATTTTGAGTTGATTGAAGCATTTCAGGTTAATATTTCTTACAAGTTTTGATGTTTTCTATGACATTGTAACACGGCTCGTGCAATTTTTTGCGGGTTAGTTGAGCGTTTTAATGGATTCTTTTATACGCCACAATACTATAGCCCGATTTCTTAAACGGTGTAAACCTAGAATACCATATTAGTTAGCTAGACACACACAAATGGATTTAATAAACGCATCTGACGCGGTTCTGTGTATGGCTAGGATCTCCCCATGGGGGGATCCTAACCATTCACAGAAATGCGTCAGGTGCGTTTATGAAATCCATTTGTGTGTGTCAAGCTAACTAACAATATGGTATCCTAAGTTTACACTGTTTAAGAAATCTGGTCTCTGTGTGAGCTCTCTTTGACCACCATTATCAAGCATATATATAATGCCATAGTTGATGAATATAGCCACAATATTGCCACACTATTGACGTGTCAAATTCAGCTTGTACTGCTTCCTAATATTGTGATTAGCTTCTACTTAAATAAATTTGGTTAGTTTTAGACTGGGCATCTTTTTTATGCTTTAGCTGAATAGAAACATGTATATATATATATATATATATATATATATATATATATATATATTATATATATATATAATATATATATATATATATATATATATATATATATATATATATATATATATATATATATAATATATATATATATATATATATATATATAATATATATATATATATATATATATATATAATATATATATATATATATATATATATATATATATATATATATATATATATATATATATATATATATATATATATATATATATATATATATATATATATATATATATATATATATATATATATATATATATATATATATATATATATATATATATATATATATATATATATATATATATATATATATATATATATATATATATATACATGATGCATTGTACTTCGTTCGGGCAGATCATTTTTATGTTCATACTATAAATTCGAAGTTTCTTGCTTAAAGTATCGTTAGTTGAAAGAAACCACAAAAATACTGAGCATTTAGAAAATGTTTAAAATATTCTCAATAATTACAATTACAAAGTTTTATATTCGACAAAATGCCACCGAACAGTTGTATGAAATTTATATTCCTGCATCTGAAAAGATTTTGAATAATTAAAAAAATTCTTATATAAGGAGCTTATTATATTGGATTCGCTTTTGTTCCTGCTTTATGAGGTGTAAAAAATTCAAAAGAGGCATTTATGCCACTTCTAAAGGTCCCACCTAAGAAGTTTGCTTGCCTCACATTAGCTCATGCATAAAATGAATCACATGAATATAGCATAAGATGTAGTCTTTATAATGAGGGCGTGACTGCTATTGATTTTAGTTGACTCCTTAAATGTAGCTACATATTTTCTCTAATAATAAATGATCTGCGAACTGTACTTGCTTGTGTTGCAAGGCTTCTCCTCACAACCTTCATCTGTTACTCTTAATCAGTCTCATATCACTTCCTCCAACTCTCAACTCTGATATACAGAGTACCTGAGTGGAAAAAAAAATTAGTTAATTTAATGCTTCCAAGACAGTTTCTGGCGATCTCTTTATTTTATTTTCCTCCAGATAGCCTTATTGTCATCGAAACTAATGAAATTTACCCTCTTAATTTTATTCACATATTAGGAATACAGATATCCTCTAACTTGTCTTGAAGGAGTCTCCTAATTCAAATTTATAAGTCTGCATACATATACATGGTCCCATTGCCCCTTGTAATGGGATGACCAAACCAAGAAACACGCATTCACCGCGATCCACACACGCCTCATCTACTCCTCTTAGCTCCTTGGGGATAGAGGACTACCAAATTTCCTCCTTATCATGCTGCTTGGATCACCCACAAGATAGGCAGGCAATGATATTTTATAGAGAGGACGACAGCATCAGCTGGTTTGCATCCATCGCTTCATCACATGGAAATTTTTCTCACACCCATCCATCACAATTTCCTGAGCTAGCAGATGTGAGAAATCCTTTTGGCCAGTCACACCTGTGTATAATCTTCCTGTCTCTTTCAAGCTCTGTTTCCTACTCCACTGGCATACCATGTGCATCAAATGCCCTTTTCACACCATCAATCCATCTAATTCTAGGTCCGTCCCATGGTCTTCCAATCACTTCTGCATGCCATGCTCTCTTCGCTATTCGTTCATCGCTTTCCATGTATCCAAACCAACTCAATACTCTCTGGTCTAACCAATCCAACAGCTTTCCTTTAAGACCCGTTCTCTGCCTTCTCTCCTCATTTCTTACTCTATCTATTCAAGATACACCAATCATACTTCTCAAACACCACGTCTCCATTACAATCAACTTATTTTAATCTTCTCTTGCATTCCAGGTTTCTGCTCCATGCAATGCTGTCGGTACAATCACACCTTCATATATCTTTCTCTTCACATTTATTCCCAATCACCTATTTCTCATCACACTTTTCAGCCCACCTAGACATTTACTCACTTCCTTTACTCTAGTACTTACCTCTATATCCCCTCGTACATTCATTGATATGTGCGACCCCAGATACTTAAAGCTCTCAACTTCTTCAAGTAAATCCCCATTCACTCCTACAGTCAGTCTGCCAACATAAACACTCCTCGTAAATCTCACGTCTTTCCTTTTACCAGTATTCACCAGCAACTTCCTTCTTTCACACATCATAGCAAACACAGTCACCAATGATTCACTTCATTCTCAGGATCTGCCACCAATGCGGTGTCATCTACGAATAGAAATTGATGATATTTCCACAACCTTCCATACTCACCCACTAATTCCAAGCCTATGTCTAATACTCTTTCATTTACTTCCATTACCATTCTATCCATATACACATTAATCAACAAAGGCGACTTTACACAACCTTGATGTAACTATACATTCACCTCATATCAATCACTCATGCCATTTCTCAGTCTCAAACATGCTCTACTATTCATTTAGAGCTCTTTACCCATTCAACCAACTTCCACTTATTCCATGCTGTCGCAACACACTTTATAACACCTCTCTATCAACACTATCATATCATTTCTCTGTTTCCATAAAAGCCCAAAATATGTCCCTACCTCACTCTTATGAATTTCTCACACACCTGTCTTTTCACCAACACCTGATCCACGCCAACAACCTAACCATCCATTCTTCTAATGCCTCCTCACCTTTTGACTAGCTTTCTACATGACATCCATCTATACCTGGTGCCTTACCTGCTTTCCTTACTCTCAGTGCCAAATGTACTTTCTCTTATGTTATTTTTCTATCGTTTTTATCACCCAACAATTGCCTTCTCGATTCATTTCTCACAGTCACAATCTTTACCTTTCTTTCATCTTCCTTATTTAGCAGTTCCTTGAAATGCCCAGCCTATATTGGTCTCACCTCTATTTCATCTACCAGCAAGTTTTAAATCTACATCAAACAAATAGGGGGTCTGTTTTGTTTTCATCATTGCTTTTTATCTATTCAGTTGCTTATAATCCATGAAGGTTTCATCTATCCCAGCTTAGAATACTGCTTGCGCATCTGGGGTATTTCTTCTAATATATATCTCCTTAATAGTGTAAAATATAAAGCTCTAATGTCATGTATGATTTCTCTTTCTTCTAATCTTGATTCTCTATCTCTTTCCCGTAAATTATCACCCCTTTCTCTTTTCTATCGTTGCTATTTCCAATCCTGTTCTTATGAGTTGTCTAGTTGCAGCTCTCCCCCACTGCTTAGGCTGCATGACACTCGCCAAGCAGACTCGTTTCACTGGTATTGCATTGTTATTTGTAGCTCGCTGTATTGTCTGTGCAGCGACTGCTTCTGTACATCCACCTCTAGATTCTGAAACTCTCTACCTACTTCTGTCTTTCCTATTTCTTATAATCTATCTTTCTTCAAAAAACAGGGTTGTCATTATCTCAGGGCCTAATCCTGCCATATATCTAGGTCCTCAGTACTTCAGCTATTCTCTCACTTTGCTCTTATCATCTTTGGTAGCTTTGCCTTATTTCTTCCTTCTCCTTAAACTTCTACCTTTTCTTTATCTTGATGTCT
>JAXCGZ010019416.1:0-25000 GCA_037179515.1 Halocaridina rubra | reverse complement strand
GATTGCATCCTTGAATTTGTTGTTCTTGCCTGTACAGTGTTCACTGTAACCTTACACTTTCCGTCTTGGGCCTACAGTCTTCCATCTATATGTATTTCCTTTCACAAAGAAATAGAATGTCCAGACCAAATTTCTCGTATAACGATATTACTCCAAAAAGTAGTTTTCATATAAGTCAAAACTTCAAGTGAAACAAATGAGACAAGTTCCTTAAGACCCACACAGCAACACTGTATATGTTAAGCTATCATTCATATCAGATTATTCTAATAAAGAATGAACAGTTGAAATGAACATAATATATTTTAAGCACTTTTCCCATCTCTAAGTGCACTTGACATGTTTTGAAAACTTTTGCATAAAATCGTTTGTTTTTCTTAAACACAAAGATGCTTTCATTGCTGCTCCGAGATCCCGAGTGATATATATTACTTTCGTGCTCCAAATACTCAATGGGGAATGTTTGTTCCATAAAATGGATTTTACTTCAGAGTCAAAGAATACAAAGGTATTATTGCGCGCTTTGGCAAATATCCAGCAAAATTTCCAATTAACTCAACAAGAGTTCATTGCCAATCCATGCACATTAGTAATTTGGGTCTAAAATATCAATATTCTTGAAAGCAATGTTCACGAACCTGACCAAAGAAACAAAGATGATCTTTTCTTAGTTCTAAAAGACACATCTTATAATCTATGTGTATATTTTATAGGCAAGTATTTTTGCACTTTTTAATATATTTTGATTAAAATACCACTATAAAATAAGTCAGAGCCACGTCAGTGGCTATAAATCCTAAATTGTGATTAAATCATAAAATAATGATTGATATATGCACATATATGCCACTGTGTGTACATTTAACATTGCATATAGCCATTTGCATACGTGCAATTTGGTACAGAGGGGAGAGAGAGAGAGAGAGAGAGAGAGAGAGGAGAGAGAGAGAGAGAGAGAGAGAGAGAGAGAGAGAGAGGGAGAGAGAGAGAGAGAGAGAGAGAGTAACATATGAATCTCCGCATAAAACACATCTGCTGAATGGGCAGTTATGGTTATATTTTAGTGCAGACTAATGAGACAAAAGTGTTATTTGACAAATATGTCTCATAAAACGATTTTTTCCTTTTTTGGTTATTTTCATTTTTGCGAAGGGGCGCGCATTCTCATTTGATTTGTAGAATATATTTATTTACATTACTCTCAGCAGTTTATAGTAAATATAGACACGAGTAGTTTCTCCAAATTATTTTCCCAATGAACCGCGCTCGCTCTCTCTCTTCTCTCTCTCTCTCTCTCTCTCTCTCTCTCTCTCTCTCTCTCTCTCTCTCTCTCTCTCTCTCTCTCTCTCTCTCTCTCTCTCTCTCATCTCTCTCTCTCTCTCTCTCTCTCTCTCTCTCTCTCTCTCTCTCTCTCTCTCTCCTCTCTCTCTCTCTCTCTCTCTCTCTCTCTTTTGGATGTGTCCATGTAGTTACACAGTAAATCCTACTTTCGAATTCATATTGAAATTGTTGTAAATGATGCGACTGGGTAATTCGTAGACATGAATGTATATTAGATTTTTTAGGCGCAAACCTACAATGCTTGCATCTGTATGAAATATAAGATAACTTGAACATAAAGAAGAAATATGAAGTAAAGAGAGAGAGAGAGAGAGAGAGAGAGAGAGAGAGAGAGAGAGAGAGAGAGAGAGAGAGAGAGAGAGAGGAGAGAGAGAGAGAGAGAGAGAGAGAGAGAGAGAGAGAGAGAGAGAGAGAGAGAGAGAGAATTGAATTCATAACATGAGAAAATTTTATTTCAATGACAAAAGCTTGACTATCCCCCCTTCCAAAATAAGAGGCCCCCTTAAAGAGTTGTGTTTACAAATCAGTTTGCAGAGCAAGTTTCACAGGGAGGGGCAAATTCATTTTCATAAATTACTGATTGGAGTAGGGGGGAGGGAATTCCGATAACCTTTGTAAAATAACGTTGCCACTGTAGATACATACAGCTCTGTTCTCTCCTCGCGTAAGGATTTTACTGAGATATTTGAGGAAAAACAAGGAAGTAAATTAAAAGTTTTAAGCTATTAATTATTCCGTCCACGGAAGCGAGAAAGTGACAAGCTCTCCAAAACTTTCGTATGATATTTGGGATACCTCCAGAGAGCACTGAACTGCTTAAAAAAAATAAATAAATAAATAAAAATAAAAAAAATAAAAACCTTAAAAAAGTAAAGAATGAGGAAGAAGAGAGCAAAAGAGGAGGGGGAGATATTGGATGGAGAGAAAGCAAAATATATTTCTAAAAGCATGAGAAAGAAATTTAGAGAAGTATTTTAGATGTCAACAAATGCAAGTAGAGATAAGATTTTTCAAGCTATCCACGACTGTATTTAAGATTTTCTCAACCTGTTGCATAATGCTGAGCTATAGAAAAATTTTATGTTTATTTTGAGCTTAATGTCTAGCCAAGGCCAACTCAACCTCTGACTGAAGTCTTTTTTCTGTATAAATAAAAAAACGAGTTTTGATGTAGTAAAATATGCATTACGTTGGCTATAGAAGTATTGAGAATACTTATCTAAGAGTTACAATTACAACATATTAATTTGGTATGTACGTTCATTGTCTGTCTGTGAGCAATTAATTATCCTAATAATAATACATACAGGGCACGGAAGGAGAGGTGAAGAAGGGTACTAGACAGTAAGTCTCTCAAATAAATTATGGAAAAAAAAGAATATTCAAACACTGATATTTTTGCTCTTGGTATATAGGTAAACAAGTTAAATTAAGTTTGAATTGTGTTCTATTATTACGTCAAATAACTCAGTAACGACTCTCTCCTTTAAACACAGGTGCAATACAGTTACATTCAAGTTGATGGCCTTTTCTTTTACAAAAAATATATATATTTCTATATATTTCTTATGTCATACGAGATCACATATCTTCTTACAGATTAACAAATAAGAAAAAACTACATCATATATTATCTTTTACCTGCATCATACCATCAAGTCTTGAAATGCTACGCCTGAGCTTTTCAAGAGACTAGTGCATTATGCCTAGTTAATGCTGAGAAATGACTGAAGTTGCATTACCTGACAAAATATACTTCCAAGCCTCTCTCTCTCTCTCTCTCTCTCTCTCTCTCTCTCTCTCTCTCTCTCTCTCTCTCTCTCTCTCTCTCTCTCTCTCTCTCTCTCTCTCTCTCTCTCTCTCTCTCTCTCTCTCTCTCTCTCCACTTTTCAAAAAATATTTTACAAATATGAAATCAACTTCATGACAATTTTACATGCATTAACGAAAATCTTTTGTACTATTATATACAGATATGTTATTTTTTTTTCTTAAGAGTGTCACACCGGGACAGGCAGAAACTGCCCTCATCAACAAAAGCACGAGCATGAGAAAATACTAAGATGAAAGAAAAGAAAAAGGTTAAGGGCAAGGCAGAGATGAGGTAATGTCACACAAAGGAAAACGACAGACAGAAAAACAGAGTCAAAGTAAAGAGGACCCAGAGATATGGAGGACTAGGCTCTGAGATGACGATAGATCTGCTTTTTGAAGGATGAAATGTCATAAGAATTAGGAAATTCAGAAGGAGGAAGAGAGTTCTAGAGTCTGGAGGTAGATGGGAAGAAGCAGTCGCTGCAGCGACCAATCCGCGAGCTACAAATCTTCACACAGTACCTGTGAGATGAGGTCGCTTGGCGAGTGTTACGCGGCCTCGGCAGTTGAGGAGGGATGCAACTCGCCAACTCATCAGAGCAGCGATGGAAGTAGTAGCGATAGAAAAGCGAAAGGGAAGATACCTAACCGCGAAGAGAGAGAAAATCCAGGTTAGAAGTAAGAGAAGGATCATTAATGAGTCTGACTGCCTTAGATTCAACCCTATCAAGAAGATAAGTAAAGGAAGAAGCACCCCAGATGTGTGAGCAGTATTCTAAGCAGGGGTGGATAAGACCTTTGTAAATTTTAAGTAACTGCAATGAGGAAAAGTAATAACGAAACCGAAAAAAAAAAAAAAAAATTTTGATGAAGATTTAGAAATTTGGATTATGTGATTCCTCTAAGACAAGTTAGAGGCTATATGGATTCCTAATATATTGATAGAGTTAAGATGGTAAATTTCATTAGTTTTGAAGACAATAGGGTTATCAGGAGGAGAAGAAGATAAAGAGATAGCCAGAAACTGTGTCTTGGAGGCATTGAAATTAACTAAATTTTTAGTGCCCCATTCAGATACTCTCTGCAAATCGGAGTTAAGAGTAGAAGAAAGAGTGATACGAGATTGTTTACGAGTAACAGATGAATGTTGTGAAGAAAAGGCAGAGGAAAAGTGAAGGGTAGAATCATCGGCAAAGGCATGAAGAAGAGAGGAAGATGGGGATTGTAGAAGATCATTGATGAAGAGAAGGAAGAGAGTAAGTGAAAGAACAGAGTCCTGTGGAACACCACTGGAAACAGAGAAAGGGCTAGATGTCACGACATCAACAACTACAGATATAGAACGGTCAGTAAGAGAACTGGAAATCAGAGAACAGAAAGAAGTGTAAAGCCATAGGTAGGGAGCTTGGCCAACAGAGAATTGTGCCAGACTCTGTCAAAAGCCTTAGAGATATCAAGGGCGACGACAAAGGATTCCCCATAGTTCCTCAGAGAAGATGACCATACATGAGTAAGATAGGACAGGAGATCACCAGTGGATCTTGCCTTGCGGAAGCCGTACTGGTGATCGGAGATAAATGAGTTAGATTCAAGGCGTTTCAAGAAGTGAGCATTGAGCAAAGTTTCGAAAACTTTAGCAATAGAGGAGGCTAGAGCAATAGGTCGGTAGTTAGAAGGAATAGAGCGGTCACCCTCCTTAGGAACAGGTTGAACTAGAGCATGCTTCCAAGATGAACGATAGATACTGGACTCCTTAAGGAACCTTGCAGGGATACCATCGGGACCAGATGCCTTGTTTGTCTTTAGTGAGCAAAGAACCTTATGAACTTTGCATGAAAAAAGGATAACGGAGGGCATAGGGTTAGAGAGGGGAAAAGACTGAGGAACAGGTGCGCTGGAATCGTTGATAGAAGAGTTGGCAGAAAAATGAGAGCCAAAGAGAGTGGCTTTATCATTGGGAGAGCAAGCTATAGAACCATCAGAACGAATGAGAGGGGGAAAGCTTGAGTTACAGAAGTTTTTGGAGAGGTTTTTGGCTAAGGACCAGAAGCATTTGTCAGTGGGAGAGGAGCTAAGGTCATCAACTTTCCTTCTTATAAAGGAAGCCTTAGACCTTCGAATCTGAGCTGCACAGCAATTCCTAGCTACAATAAAAGCAGAGCTAGTTAACTCGGAAGGAGAGGCTTGGTAAGATCGGTGAGCCTGATTCCTAGCCTGGATAGCCATGGAACAGGCACGGTCAACCCAAGGTTTAGGGGGAGAGAAATTTTTTGTAGAAGAGGGGTTGTACGCCTCCACTCCCGTGGTCATGATCTTGGCAACTTTTACAGCTACCCGATCAGGGTTGCGGGACCGAAAGCAGTAGTCATCCCATGGGAAGTCAAAGAGAAAGTTACGCAAATTTTCATATTGGGTTCGCTCGAAGTGCCAAAGGCGGCGTTGAGTAGGAGGGATTGGTGGTGGGAGCGAAAATGGAAGAGACAGAGATCATGGAGTGGTCAGATTTACCAAGAGGGGAAAGCACAGAATACGAGTAGTTTGAAGGGTTAGAAGTAAAAAATAGGTCAAGAGTGTTCGCAGCAGGTTCATGATGATCAGGAACGCGAATTGGATGTTTGATAATTTGCTCCATATCGTGAGTAATAGACAAAGCAAGAGCCTCGCTTCCTCCCACATCAGTATGAGAAGAATGAAGCCACTCACTGTGGTGTACATTGAAGTCTCCAATGTAGAGAACTTCGGCATGTGGGTGAGAAGATAGCAAGGACTCATGGCACGAGGAGATATATTCAAAGAAAGACACAAACTCGGTGGAGTTTGGAGAACAATAACAGAAGCAAAGGATGATAGTGGTAGTGGAGAGATAGACTTTTAGCCAGAGAACATCAAAGTCAGGAGATTCAAGGTCCATGAGCCTCACAGTAGGAGTGTTAATGTTGCAGTAAGCACAGACCCCACCTTTGGGACGAAAACTAGTATACAGATTATAGTGGGAGATTTGGAATGGGTCAGTGGAAGAATGTATATACAACTGGGTTTCAGATAGGAGGAGGAGGTTAGGGAGGAAAGTGCCCAGGTGCTTTTCCACAGACGAAAGATTAGAGTTAAGCCCACGAATGTTGGAATAGTGAAGAGTGAAAGAAGCAGATCTATTGGGAGGTGCAAGGTTAAGAGCAGAACCATTATTACCACCAGGCGTGTCTGCCCTCAAGCCAATGGTAGAGTCAACACAATCCCCGGAGATTCTTCGCACCCCACTATGCCGGGTACTGGGGGCCATTAGTTGTGAACCTTCCATAAATAATGACAAAATGTGAGGGAAACGAAAGTAAAAGAAAAAGATGTGCAGAATGTTGTGACTTGTCAAATGTAATGGAATGGCAAGAGATGTGTAATTAATATGTCAGAATATTCAGTGTAGATGTAGGCATGAGGAAAGAACCGTCCTGTAGGAAGACTCAACCTGGAACTGTCTGGACCAGTCCTAGTTGCATCCTAATACCTTCAGCTGTAGTCTTTCAACGGGCGGCTGGTGTCATGGCCAACCTACTACATGATAATAATAATGTTGGATGAGTAGTTTAATGTTTTCCTTATCTGAAGCACTAATTACGGAATAGCCCTATTTATAATCTTTATAATTCCAAAGGAAGCCAATTATTAGTGTAAGTTTGCACTTTAAGTTTATTATAATAGACTTGCAATGGTACCAGTTTAAGACTGTGTCAATTTCGTATCTTCAATAGAAATTATGTAAAGGTATAACATCTTGGATATATTATTAAAGTATAGGAATGGATGTGATTACTTTTTTATTATTATTATCATTATTATTGTTATTATTATTATTATTATTATTATTATTATTATTATTATTATTATTATTATTATTATTATTATTATTATTATTATTATTATTATTATTATTATTTATTATTATTATTATTATTATTATTATTATTATTATTATTATTATTATTATTATTATTATTATTATTATTATTATTATTATTATTATTATATATTATTTAAATTATTATTATTATTATTATTATTATTATTATTATTATTATTATTATTATTATTATTATTATTATTATTATTAATAATATTATTAATATTATTATTGTTATTATTATAATTATTATTATTATTATTATTATTATTATTATTATTATTATTATTATTATTATTATTATTATTATTATTATTATTATTATTAGTTATTATTATTATTATTATTATTATTATTATTATTATTATTATTATTATTATTATTATTATCATTATTATTATTATTATTATTGTTTTTATTATTTTATCATTAATGTTATTTTTATTGTTATTATTGTTATTATTATTATTATTATTATTATTTTATTATTATTATTATTATTATTATTATTATTATTATTATTATTATTATTATTATTATTATTATTATTATTATTATTATTATTATTATTATTATTATTATTATTACTATTATCATTATTATTATTATATTATTATTATTATTATTATTATTATTATTATTATTATTATTATTATTATTATTATTATTATTATTATTATTATTATTATTATTATTATTATTATTATTATTTTTATTACTATTATTTTTATTATGATTTTTATTGACACGAGAGCTTATAGATATCCACCCAGGAGGGTGGACGGGCCATGGTGGGCCCATAGGTGAAATCATTTGCATCTGGAGTGAATCTGTAAAAATAAGAGAAAACTTCAGATTCTTCAACCTAGGGTTAGTTGTCTCCAAAAATTTATTTGATAAGATGCCTTGATTTCAAAGGAAGAGGAAAGTTGGGATAGGATAGTGGTGAAGAATTAAGAGTTAATGGTGCCGCGTGCACCCTCTTGATCCCTAAGGGACCACTAGGAAGGAAGGGTGAAAGGGGAGATATGAAACAAAAACAAATTTATAAATATAAAATTTGTAAAATAAATCTACAAAAAGCAAAATTTCTCTCTTTTGTAAGCATTTTCAGAGGGGTGAGACTTATAGTCCCTAGGTGTGTGCTACACCATTTATGCCAAACAATACATAGAAAAAGATTCCAATTAGTTTCTGGCAAAGCAGTGGGGAGGGACTTCCGGACTTGACCCTTGGCCATTGGTTAATAACTTTTTCAGGTTTGATCCTTTGGTCATGGATTCGTGATAGCTTTTTTTTTTGAACTTTTCGACCATGGGTCAAGGCATCTTGGAAATGTCACTCGCCTTTCTCCATAAGGATATTCCTTTCTGAAGTTTCTCATGTTTCGACCTAGAGTCACGGCATCCCGGAAGCGGTCAAGTGTTGGCTGGCCAACAAAATATGTTGTCATGTCAGGAAGTAGTGGGAGAAAACCAGCTGCGGCTGTCGGTACTCACGGCAGAATAGACTTGCCGCCTAATCTGTGGATGACCCAAGCACGATGGCGTGGGGGGGGGGGAAGGTGGCAACCCATAAACCCCAAGGAGTTAAGAAGAGTAATTGTGGTGAGTCTTGACTGAAGGTGAATGCATGTTCTTGGTTCTGCCACCCTTTACAAGGGGGAATGAGGTCATTGTATATAGATATAAATTACATATTATTATTATTATCATCATTATAATTTTATTATTATTATTAGTATCATTATTATTATTATTGTCATTATTATTATTATTATCATTATTATTATTATTTTAAACATATTTACTTTGTCATTACTAATTTATTTTCTGGTAGAGGATATGCAGCAGCTAACTACCTTCTCATATTCCTCATAAATGATTTCATCTACATAGTAAATATCTTCCATATTAATGTTATTCTTCCAGTAAATTTTTGAATAGCTCTTCTTAATTCCACTTTTGGCCCTTCTGCTTAGGCAGTACATCCTAAATAATATACTCCATCAAGAAAATATTATTTCCAGTTGATGGCTCACGCTCAATATTACCAATATTCAAAACATTATCCGTGGATAATAGATCGATCAGTGATGGTTCGTTTCCTACCTTTGCCCTTGTTTGTTGCAACACATGATGGTGTAAATAATTTAGGAATCATTCCCCCTGAAATCCTGTTCACTGTGTGACTTCAGACTATGCCAGTCTATATCCCTATAATCAAAAGCTCCCTTAATCAATATCCTTCAATCTTTCAAGTACGATGTTTACGACTGAATTTATCATTTTCTTGCACACCAACATTACTTTCCTTTTATACCTGTTGTCGTTGTTGAATCCTATACTACAATTAATATAATGCTCTTTGATCCCGCATTCGCATAAGTAACAATAAACTCCTTGACCTCCTCACTCTCTATTACAATATTTAATTCCTCAATCTTGAACCATACTGCAATAAAAAAAATATAGTTTCTTTGCAGGTTTAAGCTAACAAACAAATTTATTAGAAGTTAATAATGAGGCAATACTAATCTTACTTATAAGAGAGTGCTTGGCAGACTATATATAATTATATTTTCAAAAGGCATGTTATACTGTCTGACGTGTGTGACGAATTAAGAAACTACCAATGGATGGCAAGAGTAAGTGGAAATGTCTTGGAGTAGATAAAAATCTATTTTAAGGAAAGAAAGCAGAGGGTCAGAGTAAAGAATATGTCCGATCTGAGAATGGTTAGTAATGTGGTTCCACAAGGATCAAGTTAAAGGTAACTTATATGTGTAATTGTTTTTCCGGACTCTGTATATACTGTCTCAAATATATTTTTTATGATGCATAGAATAATAAGAGATACAAAAATGAAAATAGTGGTAGATATATTCAGGAAGTTGTATCCCTCCACCATTCCTCTCAAGTCACTCAGCCCTCTCTTTATTTTGTAACCTATAGGAAAAACTGTAACTCACTATATTCCTGCATTTAATTTTGTCTTTGTAATGTAATTATATATGGCATGTCGTCTATCCTATTTTTTTAATTCTACAGCCTTTCCAGTTATCCCATCAGCATTTCTAAAAAAGTTTACTAAATGAGGATATATCTTTTGGTTTCCTAATATTTTCTTTATCACCCCTTTGTTTGGAAGAGCCCTGAAACAAATATTTTTCATCTTTATTTCTTCCCTCGTTTATCTTTACAGCTACCCTGTAACCAGTTCTTATGTTTCCGACTTTTCCTGTGTTTTATAAGGTTGAGTGCACACTGTCCTACATACTTAATAGTCTTATAGACTTTTTACCCCCATCAGCAATCCTCTGCATATGTTTTCTCTATCAAAGGCTACCTAATTTATTCATTCCTTTTCCTTCCCTAAGTTACTATTCAGGTCTGTGAATGATTACTATAGTATCTGGACGACATGTAACTCGAATCCGGCTTATTTTGAGTCTTGAGATTCATATATGCCTGAGAATACTTCAGATTTCTATTAGTCAAGTGCTTGTTTGAACAACGGACTTGCATTCTCAATAATAACTTCTTTTATTGTTTTTATTACTTTTTCCCCTGCAATCTACCGTACCCACATTTTCAAAGTACCATCCCTTTCACTGCGTCTTCTACTAGCCATATTTCTTTTTACTACGTCTGAGCACGGTTTTGTGATACTCTCTTGGTTTGTATTCCGTCTTCCAAAAATCTTTTTTGAATCTGTTCAGTATTTTCCTTTAATCGGATATTCCACCTGCTATTTCATCCCTCTAAGAGGATAGCTATATGATGTGATGTGATCGGTTTAACGTCAAGGGACTCCCATTTTTCCTAAGGGCTAGTACGGTACCCTCTTGCAATGGACTTTGGTTTTGGCAAGTATGACTGCCACCCTGGATGAATGCCCTTTCTAAGCTCAGACCGTAGTGGGCCGCGATCCCTTTACCTATTGAATCAAAGTCAGGAGCGCTAATCATTTAGCCAGAAGTTAGCAAGGTATTATTATTTAATTCATATAAATTATCATTTAACTTTTTGTTACTGTCCTCTTTGATGATAATTCTATTGTGAGTATGTTTGTGAAAGTGAATTGACCTATTTTATGCCTGGATGTATTTATGTTTTCGCTGTCATAGATGAATTAAGTAGGATAAGGCTGTTAGTAACCCTAAAGGAATCTTCTAAAGAAGTTCCCATCTAATTTTTTTTGGAGGGGAGAGCCTTTCTATGAAACAGTTTCCTCGCTTCTGGTATTATGTGAACATTTTTGACTGGCAGAAAATTACATATATGTCCTCTTGGTCTTCAACATCCTTAAGTTTTATGATTTTCTACCTATTTTCCATCTGTGTCAAACTTAAGATTTTTACCTATCTGAGTGTTTTCTGTCCAGTAAATGAATATTATTGTTTTTCCTCTTCATGAATATGCTGAAGAGTTCTTTTGTAAATAAAAGATACATATTTATGAGAATAACTTTTACCAGAGGAGGTGGTGAGGCAGTGGAGAGAAGTCGCTAAAAGAGAATAGTTTTACTAAAATATTTTCTCACCTCCAAACCTGGAAGAGCAATTCTTACCATGAATATATTTCCGTGATGCGAAAATGTTCACAAGTTTTCTTTTGAAGTTCTCTAATGTAAGCGACTTCATTTTGAAAATGCAATACAGGATTTATTATTCTTATTCCACCCTAAATATTATATGCCAATGGATTACTGTAGCCATTCGTTATACTTGTTCCGGTTATACGTCACGGACTCCCTTTTCTATCAAGGGCTAGGACGGTTGCCTTCTTGCGAAGGACTTGCTTTGGCAGATGTCATCATTGCCCTGAGTGCATGCCCTTGCTAACCTCGGACCGTGACGGGGCTTGAACCCTCAGAGTCGCGGAATCTACCGCTTGAGCCACGGTGACTACATTAATAATAATAATAATAATAATAATAATAATAATAATAATAATAATAATAATAATAATAATAATAATAATAATAATAATAATAATAATAATAATAATAATAATAATAATAATAATAATAATAATAATAATAATAATAATAATAATAATAATAATAATAATAATAATAATAATAATAATAATAATAATAATAATAATAATAATAATAATAATAATAATAATAATAATAATAATAATAATAATAATAGTAATAATAATAATAATAATAATAATAATAATAATAATAATAATAATAATAATAATAATAATAATAATAAAAAAATAAAAAATAAAAAAATAAATAATAATAATAATAATAATAATAATAATAATAATAATAATAATAATAATAATAATAATAATAATAATAATAATAATAATAATAATAATAATAATAATAATAATAATAATAATAATAATAATAATAATAATAATAATAATAATAATAATAATAATAATAATAATAATAATAATAATAATAATAATAATAATAATAATAATAATAATAATAGGAATAATATGAATATGAATAAAAACATATTTCTTGCACAAGGTACATGCAAAGATTGTGTGCATTTCCTTACTACCACCACAAAGAAGGGAAAGAATTCATGGACGAGCACTTTCGCTAGACAAAAGAAATCTAATATATTTATACGTGGTCGTCGGAATCGTTTCCAATGAATGAACATGGCATGCATTCTCTTAAAAGACGAATTTCTTGATATTGCATTGTATTCTATGTCTTTTTCTGGGGGGAGAGAGAGAGAGAGAGAGAGAGAGAGAGAGAGAGAGAGAGAGAGAGAGAGAGAGAGAGAGAGAGAGAGAGAGAGAGAGAGAGAGAGAGAGAGAGAGAGAGAGAGAGGGGGGGGAAATTTGACTGTCTGTGTCACTAATATAATTGAGCATAGAAACTACACAATTCCGCACTAATAATCGACATAAAAAACAAGTAAGCTTAGATTCATTGCATTACATTTCCTTTAAAATAATCTATCTTTATACATGAGCAGTTTTTCCCCTTAGAAGGGGAGTGGATTACTGAATGCATAAAACCCTTACTATTTAGAATGAAAAATACAGAGAAAGGGATTCCCAGACCCTTCTCTCCGCCCCATTTAATCGACTCTTACGACATGCAGGGGAACACGGAGGAAGATAATAAGAGTTTCGATATCTACTGGTGTGTATACGATATACGACTTTGATTCAAAGTATATAAAAGGGGAACAAAGAAATCATGTTGCTCTGATTACATAAGAACTTTGCTAAGAAGTGAATCAGTTCTTACTTTTGACATACAGAGTTTGTTCTTAATTTATTTGTTTCTTCTTATTCATGCGGCTCGGTGTCTGTCCCTCTTAGCGTCAGAATGGGAATGTAAATATGTTCATAAAAAAGGAGACTGAGGAAAAAGAGGATTAACCAAAGATCTCGTCACTGTCTCAACCATTCGCGAACTCTCTCTCTCTCTCTCTCTCTCTCTCTCTCTCTCTCTCTCTCTCTCTCTCTCTCTCTCTCTCTCTCTCTCTCTCTCTCTCCTCTCTCTCTCTCCTCTCTTCTCCGCTCTCTCCTCTCTCTCTCTCTCTCTCTCTCTCTCTCTCTCTCTCTCTCTCTCTCTCTCATTCAGAGTTAGTCCAATTTTTGGCTCTTGTCACGTTTCGATGTTTCGGCGAATATTTTTGAAACATCCTGAGTTTCTTCTATGAAAAAGAGTTATATTATAAGCATTTTCTCACATGTGCATAAAACAAATCCTGGAAATGATCTCAGAGCTCTTGAAGAATTAGCGCCTGTCTTTTATCAACAATGAAGAAAGGTTACGTTAGGTTTGGCTAAGTTAAGGCTCATGTTAGAGGTAAAATTTGGCTTAGAATTTGAGCTTGACATTTAAGCTGATATGCTAAGTGTAGCATACCCTCACCTAACCTCACTTAACCTAACCTAACTTTCTTCGCTGTTAATAAAAGGCAGGTCGCAATTTGTCATGAGCTCCACTATCTCATTACATCTTGCATGGATAACATTTTACCTTTTTCATTAAAGAAATGAGAGGACATACAATATTCAGTCTTGCTTACTTTTTCATATTGATTTATACATGTGTACCTACAAACTTTTAGAATGAAGTTGTGTAGGACTGTTAAATAAGAACCAAGAAACACTGAAAACTATTATAATTGAAAGAACTCCTGTATTTGGAAGAAAAATAGGCTCCTAGAAAATGAGATTACAGATACAAATAAAAGACAATACAACCACAATAAATTTAACTCCTGCATCTAAAATCATGGCAAAGACACATTCTTTCCCTAGCGTGATATTGGCACCTGACTGTGATTGCCGCAATCCATAAATGTAGAAAGTGATTAAGAAGGGAGATATAATAGGTTAACAAGAGATAGATAATAGTTTTCTTTTAAAAGTATAATCGCCACGTCAGTAATTAATGAATCGCATTTACCATTAATAAGCGCTTGATACGGAGTTCATTATCCTTTGCTCATTTTTCCTTGAGATCTCGTTGATTCTGAACTTCAAATTATCATTATCGTTTCCACTTTGTCGTAGAACCTATCTCCTTCACATATATTTGTAGTTTATATTAAACCGTATTCAGTTCGAATATGATGTATTATAGGTAATTGTAAGGGTATATGTATGTGTGCGCTCATGCTTTTGTGTGAGTGTGTTTGTGTATGTGTGTGTGTTTGCGTATGTGTATGTGTGTGAGACTGTTTGTGCCATTTTAAGAAATATTTAACTTTTTCTTTATATTTAATTATTCTACATGTATGCTTCTTTACTCTGAAATAAAAATTGATGGAGGGTTAAGGGTAACACAAGCATACACATGTACACACAAACACCATATACCACGATAAAAGAGCCTTCCCAAATTACAAGTGAAAATTTTTTGTAAATTTATTTTATTGTTTCATTACTGTTACTTCGACGTCTACTTGCTAGCAAATCTTCCCCCCCTCCCCGTGTATATTTCACTACCTCCCAATCTTTATTATTTCCTTCATCCATTGAAGGCATCATGAGCACTGAAAGCCAGGAAGAGAAAATGATATAGACATTTGATAGATTCCCAACCATGAAGCAGTGTCTGCGCAATCGCACATTATAGGGATGGACCTCAAATGATTCTGCTTCAAAAATATTATTATTATTATTATTATTATTATTGCTATTATTATGCTTATTATTATTATTATTATTATTATTATTATTATTATTATTATTATTATTATTATTATATTATTATTATTATTATTATTATTATTATTATTTTTATTATTACAATACTCTTACCTAGCAGGTCATTAGTAGGGAGAGGCGGCAAAACCATTTATTCCCCCAGTGCAGCAAAGCAATTACGTAGAGGGAGACTATGCCATCTGAAATATTTATTGCGTTTTTTATCTCTAGTTCGTCCAGTACAACACCTGACGGGTAATTTACAGATAACGATTTTACACCTGGCAGCCAGGCACTATGGAGATTCCTCACTGCTTGCTTGAATTCAGTTACATTCTGGTCCATTGCTGTCAGATGTATGATAATTATCGTGCATGTACGATAAAATAACCTCCGTACGATGTACGATACCAATTTTAGTTTTCGTACAATTACTATGATAATTCACGGTTGATTGAACGATTAGTACGATAATTCTAGATTACTAGAACGACTTAATTAAGTGGTTAATGAACCTTCTCTTACTACTAATCTAGATTCTCTTTCTCTTCGCCATAATATATCATCCCTTTCTCTTTTCTATCGCTACTACTTCCATTGCTGCTGTGATGAGTTGTCGAATAGCATCCCTCCCTCATTCCCGGCACAGCGTGATACTCGCCAAGCGGCCTCATCCCACAAGCACTGTGTGGAGATTTGTAGCTCACAGATTGGTTGTTGCAGCGACTGTTTCTTCCCATCCACCTCCAGACTCTGGAACTCTCTTCCTCCTGTTTTCCCTAATTCTTATAACCAATATTCCTTCAAAAAGCAGATCTATCGTCATCTAAGGGTCTAAGCCTGCCATACATCTAGGTCCTCAGATATTCGGCTATGCTTTCAGCCTGTCCTTTTCCTACTGTGTATTACTCCCCTATTTCTGCCTCGTGCTTAGCATTATACTTTTTCTTCGTCTTAATGTTTTCTTCGTGCCTGAGCTTCATGAGGGTATTTTCCTTGTCTGTCCCAGTGTCACACTCACAAATAAAAAAAAACCTTGGTCAGGCTAGTAACTCAGACCCATCTCTCACCCCCTTCCCCCTTTCCATCTTCCCCAGTTAAAAACTAACAGCAGATATTCGTTTTATCACCACTGAAAGCATATGGGTCGGTATGTATAAACTCAGTACTAAAAACTCTTGATATGCTTCATAAATTCCGGCTCAGAAGCGGTTTCTACTACTTCTACTACTACTACTGCTACTACTACTACTACTACTGCTACTACTACTACTAATAATAATAATGATAATAATAATAATAATAATAATAATAATAATAATAATAATAATAATAATAATAATAATAATAATAATAATAATAATAATAATAATAATAATAATAATAATAATAATAATAATAATAATAATAATAATGATAATAATAATTATTATTATTATTATTATTAATTTGATTACTATAAAAATTATTATTTTTATTATTATTATCATTATTATTTTTATTATTATTATTTTTATTAGTATTATTATTAATATTATTATTATTATTATTATTATTTTTATTATTATTATTATTATTATTATTATTATTATTATTATTATTATTATTATAATTATTATTATTATTATTATTATTATTATTATTATTATTATTATTATTATTATTATTATTTATTATTATTATTATTATTATCATTATTATTATTATTATTATTATTATTATTATTATTATTATTATTATTATTATTATTATTATTATTATTATTATTATTATTATTATCATTATTATTATTGTTATTATTATTATTATTATTATTATTATTATTATTATTATTATTATTGTTATTATTATTATTATTTTTATTATTATTATTATTATTATTATAACCGAAGAAATATGGAATGTAATGCTCATGTTGCAGCGTATCGGAAAATGCATAAATGTTATTCAGGTCATTCATGATTTAGTTTAGTAATCAGTATTAAGTTTTTTGTTTAGGGTATTGTTATTACTGTGGCACCATGTAAATGGCATAACATTGCTATTTTTAAACATTTTCGCATTATGTTGACATTAGCTTGCGAGATTCATATGAGAGGTGATTCACAGAAATCTGCCATAACCAACGTGCGAGTGTATTGGTAAAAAGGCTAAATATACGCTTTTACCTTTAATAACATAACGATAGCCCTGTTATCGTAATTTACATATCGATCAGATATATATCGTCAATATGTTGTTAATTTACATAATATACTATTTTAAATATTGTTATTGTACATAAATATTGTTATTGTACATAATATACTACTTTAAATTCTTAGGTAAGGATATTTTTTAATTATCATCTTTATATGATAATGATTAATCCATAATCTGGTTATACTCATGAATATCATTCAGAAATTACAAAGAGACGGGAAACTATATGCATGGCGGTTAACATGGCATTTCTCGCTAATAGTTAGTGTAGAGTTGGAGCCAACTTAGTAAGCATACCAGAGAGTTTCTCTTGGCTATATTAATGAGGATTATAATTGCTATTGCGATATTTATTATGTTAGCCAACAAATTGTATATATAAAAGATAGAGGAAGTGTTGAGAAGGTGCTACTCATGCCATATTATTTTTTATGAGTGTGACACTGGGACAGGCAAGAAAATTGCCCTCATAGAGCCCGGGCACGAACAAAACACCAAGGCAAAGAAAAAGCAAAAGGTCAAGGAGAAGGCAGAAATAAGGTAATGATACCCAATAGGAAACGAACAGGTTGAAAGAATTGTCGAAGTACTGATATGACGATATATATCCGTTTTTTGTTTTTTGTTTTTTTGAAGGAAGATAGGTTAAATGAATAAGGAAAGACAGAAGGAGGAAGAGAGATTCCAGAGTCTGCATGTGGATGTGTAGAAGCAGTCGCTGCACCAACCAATCCTGAAGCTACAAATCTTCACACAGTACTTGTAGACGAGGCTGCGTAGCACTTGCGAAGTGGCCTCGGCAGTAGGGAAGTGATGCAACTCGCCAACTCATCAGAGCAGTGATGGAAGTAGTAGCGATAGAAAGGAGAGAGAGAAAATACCTTATGGAGAAGAGATAGAGAATTCAGAATAGAAGTAAGAGATGGGTCAATGATGAGCTTGTCTGCCTTAGATTCAAGCCTATCAAGGAGATAAGAATAATAAGCCGCCCAGATGTGTGAGCAATTTTCTAAGCAGAGACCGATAAGACATTCTTAGATTTTAAGTAACTGTAAAGAAGAAAAGTAATGACGAAAACGAAACAGAATCCCCAATTTTTTGGATGCATATTTAGAAATTTGGATTTTGCAAAGCCTCAAGTTAAGTTGGAGACTGTTTGGATTCTTATTATGTTAATGGAGTTAAGAGGGTAAATTTCGTTTCTTTCAAAGACAATAGGGCTATCAAGAAAAAGATGAAGACACTGCCAGAAAATGTGTCTCGGAGGCATTAAATTTAACTAAATTCTATGCAAATCGGAGCTGAGAGTAGAAGAAAGATTGATATGAGACTTATTACGAGTAGCAAATGAAGTTTATGAAGAAAGGGCTGATGTAAAATGAAGAGTAGAATCGATATTCCCTCTAAAGACATTAGAGTATTGTTTTGATGTTTAGATATGAATTTAGGTATGGACTGGATGAGAGAAAATTAGCCTCATAATTATGTATCAGATATTTTCATACTTTATTACAAAATAAGTTGATACAATATCATCTGTGATAAATGCATTTAAGAAATATGTATTCACACATTAGATGAAAAATAATATTACACACTTATATGGCAGTATTTGAGTTGACTGACAGTGTCCTCGAAGCATTTCAAGGTTTATATTTCTTACCAGTTTTGATGTTTTCTATGACATTGTATCATGACTCGTAAATTTATTTGCATGTTAGTTGAGAGTTTTAATGGATTCATTTATACGTCCCAATACTATGTGTGAGCTCTCTCGGACCACCATTATCCAGCATAGATATAATTCCATGGTGGATGAATATATCCACAATTTTGCAGCACTATTGACGTGACAAATTCACTTTGAACTGCTTCCCAATGTTGTGATTAGCTTGTACTTAAATAGAATTTGGCTTCATGTATATATACATATATATATATATATATATATATATATATATATATATATATATATATATATATATATATATATATATATATATATATATATATATATATATATATATATATATATATATATAAATATTTATATACATATATATATATATATATATATATATATATATATATATATATATATATATATATATATATATATATATATATATATATATATATATATATATATATATATATATATATATATATATATATATATATATATATATATATATATATATATATATATATATATATATATATATATATATATATATATATTATATATATATATATATATATATATATATATATATATATATATATATATATATATATATATATATATATATATATATATATATATATATATATATATATATATATATATATATATATATATATATATATATATATATATATATATATATATATATGAATATATGTATATATATGCATATATACATATATATATATATATATATATATATATATATATATATATATATATATATATATATATATATATATATATATATATATATATATATATATATATATATGTATATATTTTTTTTTTTAAGAGTGTGACACCAAGACAGGCAGAAATTGCCCTCATCAACAAAGGCCCGGGCACAAGAAAATACCAAGACGAAGGAAAAGAAAAAGGTTAAGGGCAAGGCAGAGATGAGGTAATGTCACACAAAAGAAAAAGACAGACAAATAAAAAACTGTCTAAGTAAAGAGGACCCAGAGATATGGAGGACTAGGCTCTGAGATGACGATAGATCTGCTTTTTGAAGGATGAAAGGTCATAAGAATTAGGAAAGACAGAAGGAGGAAAAGAATTCCAGAGTGTGAAGGTAGATGGGAAGGAGCAGTCGCTGCACAGAACAATCCACGAGCTACAAATCTCCACACAGTAACTGTGAGATGAGGCCGCTTGGCGAGTGTTACGCGGCCTCAGCAGTAGAGGAGGGATGCAACTCGCCAACTCATCAGAGCAGCGATGGAAGTAGTAGCGATAGAAAAGCGAAAGGGAAGATACCTTACGGCGAAGAGAGAGAGAATCCAGGTTAGAAGTAAGAGAAGGTTCATTAATGAGTCTGACTGCTTTAGCTTCAACCTTATCAAGAAGATAAGTAATGGAAGAAGCACCCCAGATGTGTGAGCAGTATTCTAAGCAGGGGCGGATAAGACCTTTTTAAATTTTAAGTAACTGCAATGAGGAAAAGTAATGACGAAAACGAAACAAAACCCCCAATTTTTTGGATGAAAATTTAGAAATTTGGGTTATGTGATTCCTCCAAGACAAGTTAGAGGCTATATGCATTCCTAATATATTGATAGAGTTAAGAGGGTAAATTTCATTAGTTTCCAATACAATAGGGTTATTAGGAGGAGAAAAAAATAAAGAGATAGCCAGAAACTGTGTCTTAGAGGCATTGAATTTAACTAAATTTTGAGTTTCCCATTCAGATACTCTCTGCAAATCGGAGTTAAGAGTAGAAGAAAGAGTGATACGAGATTGTTTACGAGTAACAGATGAAGGTTGTGAAGAAAAGGCAGAGGAAAAGTGAAGGGTAGATTCATCGGCAAATGCATGAAGAAGAGAGGAAGATGGGGATTGTAGAAGATCATTGAAGAAGAGAAGGAAGAGAGTAGGTGAAAGAACAGAGCCCTGTGGAACACCAATGGAAACAGAGAAAGGGATAGATGTCGCGCCATCAACAACTACAGATATAGAACGGTCAGTAAGAAAACTGGAAATCAGAGAACAGAAAGAAGGGGTAAAGCCATAGGCAGGGAGTTTGGCCAACAGAGCCTTGTGCCAGACTCTGCCAAAAGCGTTAGAGATATCAAGGGCGACGACAAAGGATTCCCCATAGTTCCTCAGAAAAGATGACCATACATGAGTAAGATAGGACAGGAGGTCACCAGTGGATCTTGCCTCGCGGAAGCTGTACTGGTGATCGGAGATAAGTGAGTTAGATTGAAGGCGTTTCAAGAAGTGAGCATTAAGCAAAGTTTCGAAAACTTTAGCAATAGAGGAGGTTAGGGCAATAGGTCGGTAGTTAAAAGAAATAGAGCAGTCACCCTTCTTAGGAACAGGTTGAACTAGAGCATGCTTCCAAATTGAAGGATAGATACTGCTTGACAGAATGAGGCGAAAAAGACGGCAAAGCACTGGAGCCAGTTCATCTGCAAACTCCTTAAGAAACCTTGCAGGGATAAAAATGGGACCAGATGCCTTGTTCGTCTTTAGCGAGCGAAGAACCTTATGAACTTTGCGTGAAGAAAGGATAAAGGAGGGCATAGGGTTAGAGAGGAGAAAAGACTGAGGAACAGGTGCACTGGAATCGTTGATGGAAGAGTTGGCAGAAAAATTAAATCCAATGAGAGTGGCTTTGTCAGAGGGTGTGCAAGCTATAGAACCGTCCGAAGGAATGAGATGGGGAAAGCTTGAGGTACAGAAGTTTTTGGAGAGGTTTTTGGCTAAGGACCAGAAGCATTTGTCAGTGGGAGAGGAGTTATGGTCATCAACTTTCCTTTTTATAAAGGAAGCCTTAGACATTTGAATCTGAGCTGTACAGCGATTCCTAGCTATAATAAAAGCAGAGCGAGTTAAATCGGAAGGAGTGGCTTGGTAAGATCGGTGAGCCTGATTCCTAGCCTGGATAGCCATAGTAGCAGGCACGGTCAAACCAAGGTTTAGGGGGAGAGAAAGTTTTTGTAGAAGAGGGGATGTACGCCTCCATTCCCGCAGTCATGATCTCGGCAACTTTTACAGCTACCCGATCAGGGTTGCGGGACCGAAAGCAGCTAGTCATCCCATGGGAAGTCAAAGAGAAAGTTACGCAAATTTTCATATTGGGTTCGCTCGAAGTGCCAAAGGCGGCGTTGAGTAGGAGGGATTGGTGGTGGGGGAGCGAAAATGGAAGAGACAGAGATCATGGAGTGGTCAGATTTATCAAGAGGGGAAAGCACAGAATAAGAGTAGTTTGAAGGGTTAGAAGTAAAAAATAGGTCAAGAGTGTTTGCAGCATGTTCGTGACGATCAGGAACGCGAGTAGGATGTTTGATAATTTGCTCCAGATCGTGAGTAATAGAGAAAGCAAGGGCCTCGCTTCCTCCCACATCAGTGTGAGAAGAATGAAGCCACTCACTGTGGTGTACATTGAAGTCTCCAATGTAGAGAACTTCGGCATGTGGGTGAGAAGATAGCAAGGACTATATACATATATATATATATATATATATATATATATATATATATATATATATATATATATATATATATATATATATATATATATATATATATATATATATATATATATATATATATATATATATATATACATATATATATACATATACATATATATATACATATATATATATATATATATATATATATATTATATATATATATATATATATATATATATATATATATATATATATATATATATATATATATATATATATATATATATATATATATATATATATATATATATAATATATATATATATATATATATATATATATATATATATATATATATATATATATATATATATATATATATATATATATATATATATATATATATATATATATATATATATATATATATATATATATATATATATATATATATATATATATATATATATATATATATATATATATATATATATATATATAATATTATATATATATATATAATATATATATATATATATATATATATATATATATATATATATATATATATATATATATATATATATATATATATATATATATATATATATATATATATATATATATATATATATATATATATATATATATATATATATATATATATATATATATATATATATATATATATATATATATATATATATATATATATATATATATATATATATATATATATATATATATATATATATATATATATATATATATATATATATATATATATATATATATATATATATATATATATATATATATATATATATATATATATATATATATATATATATATATATATATATATATATATATATATATATATATATATATATATATATATATATATATATATATATATATATATATATATATATATATATATATATATATATATATATATATATATATATATATATATATATATATATATATATATATATATATATATATATATATTTATATATATATATATATATATATATATATATATATATATAATATATATATATATATATATATATATATATATATATATATATATATATATATATATATATATATATATATATATATATATATATATATATATATATATATATATATATATATATATATATATATATATATATATATATATATATATATATATATATATATATATATATATATATATATATATATATATATATATATATATATATATATATATATATATATATATATATATATATATATATATATATATATATATATATATATATATATATATATATATATATATATATATATATATATATATATATATATATATATATATATATATATATATATATATATATATATATATATATATATATATATATATATATATATATATATATATATATATATATATATATATATATATAATATATATATATATATATATATATATATATATATATATATATATATATATATATATATATATATATATATATATATATATATATATATATATATATATATATATATATATATATATATATATATATATATATATATATATATATATATATATATATATATATATATATATATATATATATATATATATATATATATATATATATATATATATATATATATATATATATATATATATATATATATATATATATATATATATATATATATATATATATATATATATATATATATATATATATATATATATATATATATATATATATATATATATATATATATATATATATATATATATATATATATATATATATATATATATATATATATATATATATATATATATATATATATATATATATATATATATATATATATATATATATATATATATATATATATATATATATATATATATATATATATATATATATATATATATATATATATAATATATATATATATATATATATATATATATATATATATATATATATATATATATATATATATATATATATATATATATATATATATATATATATATATATATATATATATATATATATATATATATATATATATATATATATATATATATATATATATATATATATATATATATATATATATATTATATATATATATATATATATATATATATATATATTATATATATATATATATATATATATATATATATATATATATATATATATATATATATATATATATATATATATATATATATATATATATATATATATATATATATATATATATATATATATATATATATATATATATATATATATATATATATATATATATATATATATATATATATATATATATATATATATATATATATATATATATATATATTATA
>JAXCGZ010019415.1:17500-57795 GCA_037179515.1 Halocaridina rubra | reverse complement strand
GGGCTGGGACTTGCATCGGCTGACGCCCTCCAGAACAGGGGTGACGCCTCTGGTAGGAGGGCTAAAACCCAGAAATCTTAATATTTAACTTTAACCATCTCTTGCTTATAAAAATTGGCAGTGTATCAATGTAAAATGTAATTCTTTGTAGTTAAAAAATTTAATGTTAAAACTTGGCTTATAAAGAGATCAAATACATGTACTGGGATACCCCAAAACCCAGCCTTCTATGTCCCAAACCAAAAAGCCTTCAATAGAAGGTAACCCATGTACACTGAGAAACTTAAGTGATGTATTTAGGAATGAGAAAAATGGAGAAATAGTAGAAACTTTTAAGTTGTGTGTCCACTCCCATATTGGGGACTAATAGTGAGATATGAAACGATAATTAGTTGGCTTACTATTTACAGATCTCCTTGTGGTGAATTAGGATCTCTCAAAGATGAAATTATTCCTCACGTTATTGCTTCTCAGTTTACGAAGCCACCTACCAAGGAACGAGCCTCCACACTGCTAAGTAAGTTTTAAATCACTTTGTTGGTGATGCCACTCATTTAAAGTCTTTACTATCAGTAGGTTAACACTTTGATTGAGAATATTATAACTCCCACTATATGGAAAAATAAATAATTTTTTCAGTTATTTTCTAAGATTTCTAAGCATAAGTTGCAAGGTTAAAAATATCAATTATGTCTGTACAAAATTTGTACATGCCAACTAAGACATCAAGCAGGCGACCACAATAGGGCAGTGGTTAGAGCACTCATTTTAGAAAATGACAAACCTGTGTTCAACCTACTGCTGGGCATTAGGGAGGGCATCCAACTTTTATATCCCACCTCCAATCTGTCAGTTTTCCACCCTTTCGACTAGGCATTAATTGTGACAAAAAAAGTGAGACATCAGATAGGAAATGCCTTAGAGCTGTAAAACCGGTTTCATTGTTGCAGTGTTAGCATCTGGGGCTAGTAATATAATGAGGGCAGGTTCAATTTTTGCCCAGGGTTGGATTTACCCTTACTGTCTCGTGTCGTTACTGATTAAATGGGGGCAGTATGTCCCTATAGGTTTACCTGATTAGTCAGTCATTGCCTGGAGATCACAGGGTCCTCATGACTGGAGAGGGAGCTTGAGCCGTGACTGTATGGCTCCCGTGCTTTGCTGTCTTTTTCACCTCATTCTATCAACCAGTATCTGTCCTTTATCTTGGAAGCATGCTCTAGTGCATCCTGTTCCTAAGAAGGGTGACCGCCCTATTCCTTCAAACTGCCGACCTATTGCCCTAACCTCTTCTATCGCTAAAGTTTTCAAACTTTTCTCAATGCTCACTTCATTTTTGAGACGCCTTTACTTTAACTCACTTATCTCCGATCACCAGTATGGCTTCTGCAAGGCAAGATCCGCTGATGACCTTCTGTCCTATCTTACTCATGTATGGTCATCTTCTCTGAGAAACTATGGGAGTCCTATGTCATCACCCTTGATATCTCTAAGGCTTTTGACAGTCTGGCACGATGCTATGTTGACCAAACTCCCTGCCTATGGCTTTACCCCTTCTCTCTGTTCAGTGATTTCCAGTTTTCTTTCTGACCGTTTTATATCTGTAATTGTTTGACGGTGCAACATTTAGCCAATTCCCTGTTACCTGTGGTGTTCCACAAGGCTCTGTTCTTTCACCTACTGTGTTCCTTCTCTTCATCAGTGATCTTCTGCATTCCCCATCTTTCTTTCTTCTTCATGCCTTTGCCGAGGATTCTACCTTTCACTTTTCCTCTGCCATTTCTTCACACATTCATTTGCTACTCGAAATCAGTCTCGAATCACTTACTTCTACACTCAACTCCGATATGCAAAGGGTACCTGAGTGGGGCACCCAAAATTTAGTTAAATTTAATGCCTCCAAGACAGTTTCTGGAAATTCCTTTTATCTTCTTATCTTCCTGATAGCCCTATTGTCTTCGAAACTAAAGGAATTTAGCCTTTAAATTGTCTTGGAGGAATTACATAATCCAAATTTCTAACTCTGCATTCAAAAATCAGGGGTTCTGTTTCGTTTTAGTCATTACTTTTCCTCTTTACAGTTACTTAAAATATATAAAGGTCTTATCCGTCCCTGTTTAGAATACTGCTCTTACATCTGGGGTGCTTCTTCCTATACTTATCTCCTTGATAGGGTTGAATCTAAGGCAGTCAGACTCAAATAATCCTTCTCTTACTTCTAATCTGCATTCTCTTTCTCTTCACTGTAGGGTATAATCCCTTTCTCTTTTCTCTTGCTACTACTTCCATCGCCACTGATGAGTTGGCGATTTACATCCTTCCCCTACTGCCGAGGCCTACGTAATACTTGTCAACCAGCGTCGTCTCACAGGTACTGTGTGAAGATTTGTATCTTGCGGATTGGTCGGTGGAGCGACTGCTTCTTCCCCTCTACCTTCAAACTCTGGAACTCTCTTCCTCCTTCTGTCTTTCCTAATTCTTATATCCTATCCTCCTTAAAAAGTGGATCTGTGGTCATCTTAGGGCCTAATCCTCCATATCTCTAGGTTCTCTTTACTTTGACTATTTTTCAGTCTGTCCTTTTCCTTTGTGTATCATTACCTCATCTCTGCCTTGTCCATAACCTTTTTCTTTTCCTTTTTCTTAATGTATTCTCGTGCCCGGGCCTTCATTAATGATAGCAGGGTATAAACCACAAAAAGTTAAAGTAAGTGAAAGTAAGTAATGCTATCACTCTCCCTAGCCACTTCATTAGAGACCTTTAACTGCAATCTTCATAATGAATGTATGGATATGATTCTTTGAATGAATGACATGACTCATTTTAATATTACAGATATTCATGATGTAGCAGAAACTGAAGAATATGATGACCTGGTCACTAAATACAATACTAGTGTTGTATTATCTCGTCATCACTGTGCTAAGCCACTGGACTCTCGTGTGTGTTACGTTTATCGACATCCTGGCTATTGCATCCGAGCAAATAATCTTAATGTTTATTGGGAGTTGAATCGGAAGGTAATATTTAGGTCAGGTATAAATTACAGTTCCCCTGGGTGAGGAACAAGGATACTGCCTTCATGTTCCCCAGTTTGTTGTAAAAGTCATCTAAATGGAACAGTTCGAGGACTGGAAATTCCTTTCTCTGTATTTTCCTTCCATATAGTCAAGTGTTTAGTTGTGACACAGCCACATTTCTTATAAGTGGGACGACTTTTGAATATTTGTACATAAAGTGGGATTATGGCTTTTGAATATTCACACAGTAGATAAATTAAAGTGGAAAATTAATACTGTACTTGATATTACAGGAAGTTAAAGAAAAAAGTAAATCAGTGGGATTCTTCATACTTCACCTCTTCTATTGTTCCTCACCCTTTCTGTCATACTTCATCCCATATATTATACCTCATTCCTTCTCTCATAATTTACCAGTTGTATCATACTTAACCCCTTCTGTCATACTTTTTTCCCTTCTATCATACCTCATGGCTTCTATCATACCTACCTCATCTCAGCTATCATACCTCCCTCATTCCTTCTATCATATTTTACCCCTTGTATCATACCTCACCTCTTTTGTCATACCACATCCCTTCTATCATACCTCCCTCATCCCTTCTATCATACTGCATCCTTTCTATCATACCTACCTCACTCCTTCTGTCATACCTCATCCATTCTATCATACCCTCCTTACCCCATCTATCATACCTCATCACTTTTGTCAAATCTCATCCCTTCTATCATACCTCATCCCTTTTATTATTCCTCATCTCTTCTATCACACCTCATCCCTTCTATCATATCTCATATCTTCTGTCATACCTCATCCCTTCCGTCTTACTCTATTCCTTCAGTCATACCTCACAACTTCTGTCATACTTCATCCCTATCATACTTTACTCCCTCTATCAGACCTCACCATTTCTATCAGACCTCACCTTTTCTATCATACCTCACCCCTTCCATTATGCTTCACCCCTTCTTTCTTACTTTACCTCTTCAATGAGACATCACCCCTTCTATCATACGTCACCCCATATATCATATGCCACCCTTTCTATCATACTTCACCTCAATCCTTCTATCATACCTCACCCTTTCAATCATGCTTTACCTCTTCTATCATACCTCACCCCCTCTATTATACATCAACCCTTCTATCATACTTTACCCCCTCTATTATACATCAACCCTTCTATTATACATCAACCCTTCTATCATACTTTACCCCTTCTATCATACCTCACCCCTTGTATCTTACTTCACCCATTCTGTCTACTGTTCTTTGGCAACAAGCACTACTTGAGGAAAATATTGCCCGTCCTTTGCTCCCATTTCCCCTTTAGTTGGCTCTTGCATATTCAGGAAATATGAGAGTGGAATGTAGGCTATGTATATTAGATTTCTCACTTGCATTCAGAAACCTAATAATGCATCGTTTTATGTGTCACAGGTAGTTTCCATTCAAATCACGGTAGACACAAACATGTTGGAGCTGGAATTTAAAGCTGGATGTACCTCATAAACCCCCGCAGTAAGATTAAACCAGCTTTAGTCGTTACCCGACTTGTGCATTTTACCACTGAATGACCGCGACCCCCATATTCAGAAACCTAGTGAATTATGCTAGATATTATATTTTTATCATTATATAATATGAGTGTTATAAGAAAATATTGTCTGTTTTCGAGATTTGTTTGAAAATAAAAGATATCTAGGTCTATATGCTTTATAAAGGGAAAATCTCTCCTGTAAGGGGGGGTGGCCTAAGCTAAGCATATTGGAATTCTGGTTGAAGTTTCTTACCCAACCCTCTCATATGCCCTGACTGCTGGAGGAAAATTTTCATTCCCCTGGTTCCACTCCATTTATTCGAATTTTATGGCATGGGAGCATATTCATGTCCTTGGCCCTGGATGAAAGAAAGAAGAAAATACAGAGCAAAGCTGTTAAAATTGTAAACTTACAATAAATACAGGGAGCGTGGTACTGTGGTGATTAGAGCGCTTGACTGGGGAAGTGACAGAACCATGCTTGAGCCCACTGCAGGGCATTGGAGAGGGCATCCAGCCTAAATTTCCCTGCTGTAACTTGTCTGTGTTCACCCCCATCGAAATGGGGATTAATAATTACCTATAAAATGGTAAACAAATAGCTCATATAGCATTTTATGTATATTTAATGAAAGCTATATTATTCACGATTTAATTTTAATGGCAATATGCAGTATTTGCTACAGATGAATCTGTTCTTTGTTGTGTTATTTAATTGGCAATGCTATAATACTCTTTGTTTTACAGATGAGTACATTGTTTGCAGAAGTCTATCCAAATTCTTCTTGGAGTCTCAAGCATCCTTCAGCCGATGTACATGAGAAAGCTCAAGTGAGTAAATATTCATTATTTATTATTATTATTATTTTTATTATTATTATTATTGTTATTATTATTATTATTATTATTATTATTATTATTATTATTATTATTAGTTTTTTTTTTTTCCCATAACCTTCAAAAGTGCCGCATATAAAATTTTTAATCTAAGCCAATTTTTTACATCATCAACTTTATTTTTGACAGTCTGATGTGTATGTTTTAGCTGTTGGCTCTCTAGGCAAGTGTATGCATTTTATTTGTCTTGTTTTACCTATATGTGATGCTGGCCAAAGGGATGTCTTGCAGATGCTAAGCAAAGTAATTGGGATAGGTATGTGTGGGGGGATGGTCATGAGGTGAAGTGGTGGGGTTGAGCCAGTAACGGCTGTTGGACCTCACAGCAGAAGATCTTTGTCCACTTGGCCTGTGGTGACCCAAGCAGGGCAGTGGTGGGGGGATTGTGGCATAATTTATCCCCAAAGAGCTAAGAGGAATGATCGAAGCATACTAGCTTCTTATGAATGAGTGTGCCTTGACTCATCCACCCCCCTGACAAGTTGGATTGGGGCAATTATATATGTATGTTATACCTATTTATACTTAAAAGTTGATGCATGAAGATATATTACTGTAGAGGAAATAGTTAGCAGTTTTTACCTAGTCTATAAATTTTCTCTGTCTAGAATTGTAAGTCAGGTTTGTTTGGTGCTAGGGTAAACTTAGTCAGTTTGCTAAGGTGTTAGGAAATTCAATACAACAGACAACAATGTTGTGCTCTCCACATGTCTTATAGACAGTTTAATATGTCTATAAGAATTTGTAGTCCCCGCATTGGAAATGGACTCTGGCTTTTTTTTTTTTTTTGGTATGCCACTCGAGTATGTACTGGTGTACATACTTGGCTACTTGGGTATATACTGGTGTACATACCTGGCCACTTGAGTATGTATTGGTGTACATATTATGCAACTTGGCGATCTACTTGTATACATACTTGGCCCTCTTGAGTGTGTACTAGAGTACATACTTGGCCACTTGAGTATGTACTGGTGTACTTACTGGGCCTTTTGAGTATGTACTGGTGTACATAACTGGCCAATTAAGCATGGACTGGTGTACATACTTGGCCACTTGAGTATGTATTGATGTACATACTTGGCCACATGAATATGGAGTGTGTACATACTTGGCCACTTGAGTATGTACTGGGTACATTCTTAGCCACTCTAGTATATACTGGCAAACATCCTTGCCCACTTGAGTATGTACTAGTGTACACAATCACTTTGGAATGTACTGATGTACATAATTAGACTTCAGTATGTAGTGGTGTACATGATTAGCCATTTTTAAAAACCATGTTCATGTGCTTAACATTGCCATTAGAATAATCTTGTATACTGTACTGTATATGACATGCATAGGTAGGAATGAGAGATTTTATATGATTAGCAATATGACAGTTAGTTTATTATTACTATCAGGCTTTTTTTTTTTTTTTTTTTTGTTAAGGCCAAAAGAGAGAATTCCCATTACCCTCACAATTCCTCATGTAGTCGACTTTTACGACATGCAGGGAAACACTGAAGAGGTATTTATTTATTTATTTTTTTTTTTCAGATCAGTGATGATATCATAATAGGATCTGGATCTGTCATATGTGAAAAGACTAATGTTTCTTCTACTGTTGTTGGAAATCACTGCCGGATCAACTCTTTCGTGCGTTTGGCAAACTCCGTTTTGAGTGATTATGTCACCATTGCTCCAGGGTATGACCTTTTTCTCCGTGAACTTTGATTATATGCATATATCTTTAACAGTAGGAAATGAGAATGTCATAATTGTATTATTTAGATGTTGGCACAGTATTATTGAGAGTACTGTATATTGCTGTTTAATAGGAAATTGAATAGTTCCATTACATATTAAAAGTTTTACATAGTATTATGTAGCTGTTTGCATATTTTCTCTTATGTATTTTAAAGAGAAATACAGTGAATCTGTAGTTTTAATGCTTTCCTAAAATGGTATGGAGAATATCTTATTGGGCTTTCAGAAACAGTGACACCATATAGAAATGGGTTAAAGTTGAAGTCAAAGAAGAAGAAGAAGTACTTCTTCCTGCAATTACTCCTTTCAGCATTCATTAACCCTGTTTTTTTGTTGTTTTTTTAATGTTCTCAACTTAATCATAAGTAATTCTGTTATATATTTCTGCATTTCCAAAAACCCTCTGTAAGCCATTTATGTATTCATCAATATGCCTCGTTTTGTCTCTTTTAGGTGTGTAATAGAAAACAGCCTGATTACAACAAACATTGAGAAAAAGTGCATTATAAAAAACTGCATTGTTACAGATCCTGAGAGAGTTGAAGAAAATAGTAAGTATTTTCTATGTAATTAGCTTAGTTTGTAACTCATTGTCGGGCATTTTTGTTTCACAATTCTTCCCCATTCATATTGGGGTGGGCACAGATAGGTTAGCATTTGAGATCCTGAGTGTTGAAGATAATAATATTTTCCGTGTGTCAGCTCAATTTGCATCGCATCCCTTCCTAATGCCCTATTGTGGGATCAGTCCTGAGTCTGTCACCTCCCAAATTGAGTGTGCTAACCACTGTGCTACCACAGCCCCCTTAGTTTGTATGGCAATGGTAAATGAAATTTAATATGTATGATTCTTTTACATCATATTATGAACCCAGAGCTGTAGGATCCCTATTCAGTGCTTGGATAGTGACATTGTGGTGCAGTGGTAGCGACTGGGGCTGGTACTATACGGAATGCAGGTTTGACCCTGGCCTGGGATTAGATTAGCTTTCATTGTCTCATGCTGTTACTAATTAAATTGGGCAATTAATTGGGGGGTCGGTGAATTTCTAAGGGTCTACCTAATAATTCAGCCATTGTCTGGAGATCACTGAATCTATATGATTGGCATGGGGGCTTTGGCCCAGTTATGTGGGCTCTGTGCTGTCGCTGTCCCTTGCCTTTATGACAATAATTTAACAGGAAATATTTGGTTAAAATATACAAATATAACTTCAATATTATTTATATCAGTAACAATGTAGATATTAATAACGCTTGTAAAAAAACATATCAGAAGTGGAATACTATTAGTACTTTATTAACGCAATGTGTCAATATATATAAAAATTTTGGGGTATTACAGTAATATTCCAGTAAATATTATGGATGTGGTTGTCATTTTTATTAGGTCAAGAATGATTCCATAGTAGCTATATATACTGTATTCATATCTAATCCTGCTGATAACCATACTTTGGGTATTATCAGGGTAGGTGAAGGAGCATGGGAGAGCTTTAGTTGGCCTCATAGCTTTTGTCAGGTGACTGTTGGCCACGTGAATGAAAACTAGTTAGGGTTACAGTTTTTGTTGCCAAACCCTCATAACTGTTCAGGGAAATTTTGTTTTCTTTACTGACAGACAATGGTGGGCCATAAATAAATAATTTACAAGTTAGATTGTCTTTGTGGTCCTTGAGCAAGAACCAAGTTCATTTATATGATATTAGGTTGACTATCTTATTGGCATCTTTTACGTGTGCTTTGCCGTGTTTGTTGATTTTTTTAAACTAATCGGTTTTCTGGAATTTGTTAATCTACAATTACAGATTTGTTTTATGTTAAACTAATCCACTGCATGAATTTTTTAATCTATTACATATTTGTTTTAAGTCGAACCAGTCATTTTATGAATGTGTTAATTTACTTTTACAGATTTGTTTAATGTTAAATCCATCCCCTTTATAAATTTGCTACTCTCCTATTACTGAATTATTTCATATCAAACCAGTCCATTTTATGATTTTGTTAAGTTATTACAGATTTGTTTTATGTTTAATAAGTCCCGTTTATGGCTTTATTAATCTATTTTCATATATTGGTTTTATGTTAAACCAATCCACTGTATTTGTCAACTGCTATTACATATTTGATTTATGTTGAATCAATCCCTTTTATGAATTTGTTAACTTACTAGTACAGAATTGTTTTATGTTAAACCAATCCACTTTATTTATTTGTTAATCTGCTATTACAGCTTTGTTTTATCTCAATCTATTTTATGAAATCGTTATTCTGCTATTACAGATATATCTATTGTTTTGTCAGTTTGCTTATCGTACTCTATTATGACAAGTCTCTTTTCAGGAATTTGTGTAATTTTTATAAATGGCTTGTAGTAACAAGGAAAATTGTGTCTTTTGTAATGACTTGTTTTAACAAGGAATAGGATTGTATAAAAAGTAACAAGGAATATTGTGTCTTTTGTAATGACTTGTACTAACAAGGAATAGGAATGTATAAACTGAGCTTAATCATAATTCTTTATTCTGCTGTACTTTGGGCTGGAAATCAGCATTTAAACACATCATGTTGAATATGACCGCATTTGTGTGTTGGCAATATTCTCATGTGGTTTTTCTAAATTTCTTTCAATTTTGCTCTGCTTTTCATTGAATTTATCTAGTAAGTCGAAAAATAGAGTTGGAACTGTTACATTTTGTACTTCTATGTACATTATCAAATGATTATACGTGTTTGTGGAAGGGTTTGTATAGGTTTTCTTACATCGACCCTCGTTTTATATACAAGTGATACATTTAGTTTTTTGCTCATTAGTTATGAAGATTCCAGAATGGTTTCTGGAGGCACTTAAAGCATCCTTACATCTGTGGTTTACTTTTAAAAGTAGGCAGAGTTAAAGAGCCTGGGGCCTGCACATTCATGGAGGGAGCCAGTTTGAGTGTAAGGGTGCTTCAAGAGTTCCTAATTTGATTTTCAGTATTTTCTGCAGGTAATTGATCAATGACATTCATCTTGTGGTATACGCTTACTCTCTGTAATTGAGTTGATTTAAATCTACTATTGAAGCTTTGTACCATTTTCTTCTGCTACCATGCCAACTCTTTAAAGCTGTGTGTAAAATCACTGCATGACAGGAGTTTTTTCAATCTTTAGTCAAAGTGCACTGACGATTTCCAGACAGCATTATGCACCAAATAGGGAAACCATTCTCAGCACCCACTGGAAGTTTATATAATCAGATCCATAAAGGACTAACCTCGATCAGGAAGACCTCGAAGTGGGGGGAGTAAAGAGAATGTTGGAACTGTCTATGACACATTTGCTTGGAGTTAAAGAAAGTTCATTTGGCAAGTTGTGGAACTGAACATCAGTGCGACAGCAGTCCAAAGAATTTTGCAGTTTAATCTCAAAGTATATCCGTATAAGATAGATGTCACGCTGATCAGTTCTGCAGCTGCTCCCTGAATGGAATTTCCTTGACTAAACATGTTTCATGGGAAGTTTAGACGTTCTTTTCTGAAAAAGTATGAGGAATTCTTTGTTGTTCCCCTTTTTATCTCTGAGGCTTTTGACAGTGTGGCACAAGATGCTGTTTGCCAAACTTCCTGCTTATGGCTTTACCCCTTCTCTTAGTTCTCTGTTTTCCAGTTTTCTTTCTGACTTTCATATCTGTATTATTGACAGTGTAACATCTAACTCATATCCAGTTACCAGTGGTTTTCCACAGGGTTCTGTTCTTTCACCTATTCTACTCCCTCACTTCATCAAGGATCATCTCCACTCCCTATTTTTCTCTTTTCTCCATTCCTTTGCCGACGATTCTACCCTTCATTTTTCCTTTGCCTTCTCTTCACAACCTTCATCTGCTATTCGTAATCATTTTTTTCTTGCCAATGCATAATGCTGCCTGTAGCTTGTTTTGGAATTATTGCTGCATATCAATCACAGATTGAAAAATTTTCTATCGCTACTACTTCCATTGCTGCTCTGATGAGTTGGCGAGTTGCATCCCTCCTCCACTGCCGAGGCCGCGTAACACTCGCCAAGCGGCCTCATCTCACAGGTACTGTGTGGAGATTTGTAGCTCGCGGATTGGTCGGTGCAGCGACTGCTTCTTCCCATCTACCTCCAGACTCTGGAACTCTCTTCCTTCTTCTGTCTTTCCTAATTCTTATGACCTTTCATCCTTCAAAAAGCAGATCTATCGTCATCTCAGAGCCTAGTCCTCCATATCTCTGGGTCCTCTTTACTTTGACGGTTTTTTTTCTGCCTGTCGTTTTCCTTTGTGTGACATTACCTCATCTCTGCCTTGCCCTTAACCTTTTTCTTTTCCTTCGTCTTGGTATTTTCTCGTGCCCGGGCCTTTGTTAATGAGGGCAGTTTCTACCTGTCCCGGTGTCACACTTAAAAAAAAAAAAAAATTTACACCACTGCTCTAGTCAGCATGGAAGCCGAAGAATATGTTGCAAACTTAAAAAGTAAGCTCAAAATAATTCTCAACTATTCAGTGAGAGTTTACAACAAGATGAACGTTGTTGGTGAATTATATACGGAGAAAATTCAAATAAATTTAGGGAGGGACTTTTGCAACACACTTACACATAACTGGCTCCCTCCATGAATGTCCTGGCACTAGACCCTTTAACTCTGCCTACTCTGAAAGTAAAACACAGTGGCCAGAGGTAAGAATGCTTGACATCCCTCCAGAAACCATTCAGAAATCTCCATAACTAATGAACATTAAAAAATATATCTAGTGTATGCAACACAAAGGTGGATATATTGCTAACACTTGTATATTAATTTCATAATGTCCAAAGAAGCACAAAACATTATGATTTCTATTAAATTATCTGACTTACTACATGAAATCAATGATCATGGGCCATCGTAAAAATTGCAGTCACATTCAACATATTGCCTTTAAGTTCTTAATTCCTAACGTCACTAGTAGTAATACAGACACTTCCACACTTGTGAACGAATTAGGTTCCAGAGCTCCGTCCATAAGTAGAATTGTTTGTAAGTTATTTTAGGTAAGTACAGTACATACGTATACAGTAACGTACATTACTTAGGTTAAGGACACTTAACTACTTAAAACATAAAGTATACTGTATTAATGAATTTTAATACAGTAATAATAATGTAATAATACAGTACAACACAGTAATACACATGGGTAGATAATGGATAGGTTTTTGTTTGGATCTGTGAATGTTCGTAACCTGGTTATTTGAAAGTAGGGAAGCTTCTGTATATTTCTATTATCACCACTTGAGTATATATATTCACAAGTTTTTATTTGTTTTTCAGAGACGTACACAAATGAAATTTTGGAGGCCTCTCAAGACTTTGCTTAAAATTTTATTCTGTTTTGGTTGACCTACACATGCTGCTGAATTTTAATTTTAATGTCAGTAAAGAATAAAAAAGAATTGTACTATTATTTCGCCTTGGCAGGTATAGTAAATTCTTATTTAGTAGTTTCTTCTCTAGGAATATATTAAAAAGCATTAAATAACAATTATTGCCTTTACTTTTATAAGTGATTTTTGAACTAGTGATTTTTACATTCTGTAATTAGTAAGCTTCAAAATCTAGTTTACCCTTATTTATGAACTAGATTAAGTCGTACTAATATAGCTAAGCATATTACTAGGTTATGGATACCAGGTTATGAATTTTTACATATAAAACTATACATAAAGAACAGAACTCTGTTATTTATATTATATAATCCTTTCTCGTATCAAAGCATATATTGTTTGTCTCTGTTCAAAGAGATTAGCCAGCCAAACTTAAATCTTTCCTTACTACAATATAAGAGAGAGAGAGTGAGTGAGTGTTGATGGAGCAGTGATGATTCTTTGTACCGATCATTGCCTTTAAAAACCAGTTACCTTTCTTAGTCTTTCACAAGTCTCTGTCTTCAAGTATCGAATGCCTAAATAGGTCAGGTGACCTGTATATAACCTCTCAAACTTTTTTTAAGGACTGTTTTCATAGAGACCTGTGAAAGGCATATCAGGAGTCGGTTGAAGCCAGTTTCTTGGGTCCCATTGTGCATTGTGACGTTCAATGACATGGAAAGTGTAGATATGGCGAGATTTGGAAGATGTATTTTTTGCACTTTTATGGTTTACCTGTCCATTTATCAATACAAGAGAGCCTGAGAGAGGAAACAATTTGGTTAACACGCAGTTACTGATTTTAGGTTGTTTAACACCATCTCATTAATAATAACTATAGGGTGAATGTCGTAATACAATATTTTTAAATTTACAAGCAAACATTACTATAAACAAAATATGAGGGGTTTCACTATACAGTAATCCCTCGTTTATCGCGGGGGTACGGTTCTGGGACCGGCCGCGATAGGTGAAAATCCGCGAAGTAGGATCACCCTATATACATAGGTATTTTACATTTATTTTTACCTTCACTGTATAAACCCTCCCTGCACTGTTAAAAAATCACCCTTTACTTTATTATTAACAGCGTGCAAGCGTAAATTTATATGAAAGTGATAGGTAAACTTACCGTGAATGAGGTGATGATGACGTGACATACTCATATACATAGCCATTTTACATTTATTTTTACCTTTACTGTATAAATCCTCCCTGCACTGTTAAAAACCACCCTTTACTTTATTAATAACAGCATGCAAGCGTAAAATTATATGAACGTGATAGGTAAACTTACCGTGAATGAGGTGATGATGACGTGTATGGACTCCAGAGGAAATTATTCCGCAGCCAATGACAGCTTTACGGCTGCTTTTTGCGAGAGAAGAACATGGTAATAGGGAGTTGCTGTCACTGTTTCTTCTATTCTTGGAAGATGGTCTTATAAGGAATCATGGCATCATCGAGAAGGTTGCAGAAGGTTACTGAACGAACCATATTATCGCATGTTCTTGCGAGAGTTGTTGGACTGCTTTCACATGTTCATACATGGCTGCCAGACTTTCGAGTGTAAGGCCTGTTTCTTTGATTTCTTTGTGAATTTCCTCTGGTTGTTCTTCCTCTTCTTCGCTTGCTGATTTTGTCATTTCCTCCAAGTTTTCATCAGTCAAAGGCTGCGAGTGGCAGTCGATCAGTTCATTCACGTCTTCGTGAGTCATATCTGCAAAGCCTTTTTCTCCTAGAAATGCAGCCAACTTCACAGCTTTCGCAACTGTCGAGTTATGAACTTCGTCAGGAGCGAATCCCTTGTAGTTGTAGATGACTTCGGGCTACAATTTCTTCCAGATGGCATTGATTATGGCCGGCTTCATCTCTGATTGCATTCTGAATATATTGAAGTTATGCCAGTAAATCATCATTGAGAATTCTCTGTCCGAATCCATGGATTTAACCAGGTTCGCCAGGGCATTTCGTGTGTAGAGGGCCTTGAACGCACGAATAAGGCCTTGACCCATAGGCTGAATCAGTGATGTTGTATTCGGTGGCAGGAACTCTACTTGAACACCGTCATATTCGAGATCAGTTGCGCAGCCACTAGCATTATCCATTAAAAGAAGGACTTTAAATTCAAGGCCCATTTCCGCAAGATAAATTTTGACCTGAGGGATAAAGCATTGGTAAAACCAGTCCGATGTGACGCTTTTCGTGATCCAGGCCTTAGGGTTATGCATCCAATACACTGGCAGCAGATTCTTATTCTTATTCTTTAAAGCCCTAGGGTTCTTAGACTTGCAGATAAGCCCGGGCTTTAAAATGAACCCCGCAGCATTCCTGCACATGATGAGGGTAACGCGGTCTTTGTGCGCTTTAAATCCCGAGGCTTTAGCTTCTTCCTGAAGAGAAAAGTGCGAGATGGCATTCTCTTCCAAAATAACCCAGTCTCATCCATGTTAAACACTTGCTCAGGAGCACATTCGCCCTCAGCGATAATTTTTTTGAAGTCGTTCTTTACATATTCTTCAGCTGCAGCTGTATCTGCAGAGGCAGCTTCGCCATGCACCGAAACGCTCTCTAGGCCATAGCGTTTTTAAAATTTGGCGAACCATCCCTTGCTTGCCACAAACGATAGTTTCCTTTGTGGAGAATTGCTGGTTGTGGGTTGTCGATATCTTTTTCTCTCTCTCCTCCTCTCCACGGTCGCCACTGTTGTCGTCGTCGGGTTCGTTTTCAGCGAACGTATCGTACAGCTTCTTCGCCTTTGTTTGTATGATATTGGTGTCTACGCTGATGTTCTTCTTTCTGCAATCAGCAATCCACAGGGCCAAAGCAGATTCCATCCGCACTATTATCTTATTGCGGGGTGTTACGACCCTCTTCACTGTTTTACTGAATGAAATAGTCGCTGTTTTCCTGATATTTGCCTCATCCTTTTTGATGTATCAAACAGTAAATTCGTTGAGGCCATAATGGCGGCCGACATCCGCAAAACTTCATCCTTCCTTCAGCATATCTAACAGTTTTACTTTTCTGTTATGGTCAATATTTTCCTTTGCTGCTTAGGCTTACTACCAGGAGCCTTAGAAGATGAAGGACGCTTGGGAGGCATTGCAGAGGTTGAAAAAGTGAGTAAAAAAAATCACAAGCACAACGTATTAAGAAGCACAACACGAATGGCGCACATGTGAGTTAGACTGAACAGGTGAGGTGAGACAATGGAAGATGGTGGGAGAACCAAGCTTCAATCAAAAAGCCTATCAGACCCCATGATACAGAACATACAGAAAAACAATATTGTGATTCGTCGTCTCCCACCCTTTCAGCCAATAGCGTTTAAATTTATGTTTTTTACTATTTTTTACTGTTTTATTATTCTTGGGCTAAGAAATACTTTTTTAATCAATAAAATAATGAAAATACTGGAAATTTTAATATGTACTAGCTCACGTAGGTGCAACCCTTTTCGTTTTCCAAAATGCTGATACCGGTATCGTATTTTACATGGTGCAATTACTGTGAGTTACATGTTTAAATTTATGTTTTTTACTATTTTTTACTGTTTTATTATTCTTAGGCTAGGAAATAAATTTTTTTATCAATAAAATTATGAAAATACTGGAAATTTTAATATGTGGTAGCTCACGCAGGTGCGACCCTTTGTGTTTTCCGAAACGCCGATACCGGTATAGTACTTTCTATGGTGCAGTTACATGTTTAATTTTATGTTTTTTTTACTATTTCTTACTATTTTATTATTCTTAGGCTGGGGAATACATTTTTTTTATCAAGAAAATAATGAAAAAAAATTCTTTCAATGAAATAATGAAAATACTGAAAATTTAAAATTTTTAATATTTTAATATTCTCGCATATACCCAGAAATAAACAAAGCTCGCCAAAAAGCACTGCAATGCACTGAATTCGCGAAAGGTGAACCGCGATATAGCGAGGGATTACTGTATATAAAGTAAGGTTTGGTTCAAATAAGCAAGTAAAATGCAGTAAAATGTCTTCATTCAATAACAGTGTTGCACTATAAAACCAGTAAATAATAATAAGTGCTAAAGAATCGAAATGATAGGTAGTTCTGTAGTCATGGTGACATGACTATGAACAGCTGGCACAGTAGTCTTCATCTATCTAAACACAATAGCCACAATCCCCCTTATAAGGGGTTGGATGATTCTGAGAAAACTTGACTGTTTGTTGCTGAAAAGTACAAAGGAGGGAATTCCCAGTTCCCATGCTCTTCCCCATGTAGTCAACTTTTAAGACAAGCAGGGGATAAAGGAGGAGGCTTCCCCCCCATGAAGCTACAACTTTAATACAATATTTCTCAGCTTATATTGCTATTCATTCCCCTCTTAAGCTTAAATTCTTAGCTTCTAAAACTAATTTTATTTTAGCGTCATTGTTTCCGTTTTGTGTCATTATTAATTCCCATTTGAATGTGGATGGACACAGACAGACTGGAGCTTGGGAATGAAGGCTGATAAACTTATTAATGCCTGCGATGGGCACAAACACAAACTTTTGACTTTTGTGTCGAGTGTTCTAACCAATGCACTACTGCGGTCCCCCTTTGATTTTATTGTCACTACTCCTTTTTTCTTGGGAGGAGGGGTGTAGTTAAATTTTTATTACAATACCAGCAATACTCTTCTTTACTTAATGGTGAAATGACCTTTAAACTGACACCGTGAAATATGTTTTGATGACTAGAACCACAAGGCTGATTATTTTAAATTGATTTCAATGCTGGTATCTGTAAGCATAAACATTCCTAACAGGTAAGATGTAAAATACGAATCTAATAATTTACCACATGCCATTCAGACAGCTGAACCATACCTATAAATGTAAAAGAACAGGTAATAACTCTAAAAATTAAGTCTTAAAATTCATGTAACTTTACAGATACAGTATATTAATATACTTGTGTTTGCATTTTTGCCAGATAGATATAAGTTCCAGAGATAGAATTAGTATTCATGCCATTTTGAGGTGAAAGCACAAACACAAGCTCTTCAATGAAATATGCAATTAAAGTCTCTTACCTTTAGGAACAAGCACAGGCACGTAGTTTAAATCATCATCAGGATCGGGTGGCGAGGTGAAAATTGTTAGAGCTTCACCCTTTTTGGGATTTCGAATATACCTAGAATGTAAAGATCAAAGAGTGAGTTCCATATATTGGTGTTCACCTAACTGTACTCAGCTCTAATGCCCATATCCATCACAGACCCGAATCACCCAAAAGTTACAAATTGGTACAGCAGAAGATCCATTCAAATTTTATCTTAAAATATCTATTCCCATTATACACCCAAATGACCCAGCAATTTCTAACTCACAAAGTCAGAAGATCCCTCTAAATCTTATCTTGATAGGCCATGTTTTTAACAATCCACAATATAACTGAATCATCAGCAGTGAGCGAGGATAAGCAACTAATAGGTAAAACACATAAAAATACAGAGTACCAATACTCAATTACCATTCTTTAAGCAGTATCCACAATCACTGTGTACTGAACAGATGATTTATAACATTTAATCTTATTGAAATATTTTTATTTTAACAATTTTCTGTAACTTGATTTAAAAAAAAGAAGATTTTTATTATATGGAATATGCTTCTGTTATCTGTTAAATAACAATTACACCTAGTTCTTAGAATACGTGAAGATAGGTTCTTAGAAGTGCCGTGTATTGTAATAATCGTGTAATGTAACGAGTCATTTTCCATAAGAAACAATGATAATGGGCATAGATACGTTTTACAACCGTATATAGACACACTATACCAAAGATATAAGATAAGTAAAACATATTCTATAAGTACATAACAAAGCATATAGACCTGTAGTTATTTATATTAACACGCAAATAGTGCACAGTATAAAAGATATACAGATTTACTATACAGTAAACAAATTAATGCACTCTATTATGCAGTGGGCAACAGGCATACACTGGGACGTGCATGGTGGCGGTGAGCACGAGGATGCGGGAGAACGAACCTCTCTCTGCAAACGTTTTTGCTCTGGCATGCTTTTTCCCTGACGATATTATATGGCAAGTTTGTTTGCTGTTTGTTCTTAATGCTTTTTTTCCCATTCTCTCTATAATATCCGATCGCATTAAGCGGTAGAAGAGGAGGAGGATGCGGGAGAATGAATCTATATCTGCAAATGTATTTCCGCCTCCGTATCAGCTGATGCACTCTCACACGCTATTCCCTGACGATATTATATCGTAAGTTTGTTTGCTGTTTGTTCTTAATGCTTTTTTTTCCATTCTCTCCATAATATCTGATTGCATTAAGCGGTAGAAAAGGAGGAGGATGCGGGAGAACGAATCTCTATCTGCAAACGTTTTGCCGCCTTCGTATCAGCTGATGCACCCTCGCATGCTATTTCCCTGACGATATTATATCACAAGTTTGTTTGCTGTTTGTTCTTAATGCTCATCCATGTACTGTACTTAGCATTTTTTCCATTCTCTCCATAATATCCAATCGCATTAAGCAGAAGAAGAGGAGGATGATGTGGGAGAACAAACCTTTATCTGCAAACATTTTGCCACCTCCGTATCAGCTGATGCACCCTCGCACGCTATATCCCTGATGATATTATGTTGCAAGTTTATTTGCTGTTTGTTCTTAATGCTCTTTTCTAGTTCTTTTCATAATATCCGATCGCATTAAGCGGTAGAAAAGGAGGAGGATGCGGGAGAACGAACCTCTATCTGCAAACATTTTGCTTCCTCCGTATCAGCTGATGCACGCTCACACGCTATTTACCTGACGATATTATATCGCAAGTTTGTTTGCTGTTTGTTCTTAATGCTCTTTTTCAGTTCTTTTCATAATATCCGATCGCATTAAGCGGTAGAAGAGGAGGAGGATGCGGGATAATGAACCTCTATCTGCAAACGTTTTGCCGCCTCCATATCAGCTGATGCACCCTCTCACGCTATTTCCCTGACGATATTATATCAGCAAGGCGGTCGATTATTTACTAAAATGAAAAATTTTTTAAGAATTATTTTGCATGGGTATTATTTGTGTATTTTGTATTTTTTAACTATTATTTTTTAGGGGCGTTATTGCAATTTCACGGATTATAAACACACGTAAAAGGCGAACTAGGTGTATATCAATTTTCAAAAAGGTGCTCATACCTTCGTTGAGTAGGAGTTTTGTGTGAACCAGGACTATACCAGAGACAGCCATTTTCAAGAGTGACATCTTCCAGTGCAAACCAAAACCCAATGCAGCTTTGCGGCTCTGTAGATAGGAATGTGCAGTCCTTGTGGGCTAAAACTGAAAATAAAGTAATAATAATATAATAGGCCATAACGTGTGAAAACAATACTGGAAATTATTTTGTAGTCAGTATAGACAATTACAATCGCAACAAACAGCTTACAACACATATAACAAAAGACTGCCGAGCCATATGCCATTAAAAACTTGGTTTACGCTGTATGTATAAAAAATAAAATGTTATCAATAAGAGGTTGAAATGAAGTGAGAGTTGAAGAGGATAAAATGCAAAATGTACTTCTTTTATAACTGATGTCTTCTAATCAGGGTGTTAAATATAAAAAGTAAAAATTATCTCTCACATTACTGAAATTGTACTTCTTTTTTTTTTAATGAACAAGACCGAGCTAATGCTATAGCATACTTCAAATCAATCTCTCAGGACTTAAATTGCATTCCTTCCAGTCACTCTATGACAAGACAGCCACAAGCTCAACATCCCAGCAACCGTCCTTCCATATCCTCTCTTCTTCGTGGACAGATTCAATTTGGCCAGACTGCTTTGTGAGCACCACCCAGCCCTTTTGAGCTCTCAGAAGAAGCTGGATGACTCCATCAATAATGAGTGTCTAGTGTATAACACATCACCTCATACATTAAAAAAAATGAAAGCATACACTGAACACAACCACATACACATAATAAAAAACTCTCTCTCCCTGAAAGCTCAATGGGAAAGCCCCAGATAATTGGTGGCCTTCCAAAGTGCTGTTCAGCTAAGCAGCTTAGGGAGCAATAATAACAACAACTAGCTCTCAGGTTTTCCTGATATACTCAGGTACATTACAAGAGCTAGTTGTAACTCATTTTAAGTTGAATATCATTGCACCAATACATTCTATATCTTGTATGCTTCTCACCCACTTGGGTGCCAAGGCCTCTCTTTAATAGGTATCACAGTGCCCAGTTCATTCTTCTTATAAACAACTCAAAAGGCCTCTATACTCTTCCGTCATTAATTTTTTCTGCAAAGGCATCTTTGTTCCACTCTCCTTGGTATACTTTTACCATTTCTTTACAACTATATAAGTCTTTGATTACTCACTCTACAGAACCATATGAGTCAGTAAATCCCACTAAGTCATATTAATTCCAATACATCATTTGTTTCCCGACTGTAATCATGGAATAAAAGTTGTTAAAATTTGGTTTTGTGGGAACAGTTACCGCATTCAATCGAATCTTAGTCTCTCTTTATTAAATTTCTCCTGATGTTCTAATTGCCATGAATATCTTCATTTCTTTCTATCCATGGACCATCTCCAAGCCTTAACTAGATTCCTCCTGTATCTTCGCTCCCAAATATTTGAAACCATCACCATATTCAATATCATGCCAGTTAATCGTACCTCCATATTTCTCAACTTGCCATCTATGCTATGGTACAATAACTCATATTTCCATGAGATTTCTTGTTTTAGGCCATCTCTAATCCTTAAAATACCATCTGCCTCTATATTTACTCCCAAATATTAGAAGCTATCACGCTATTCAATGTCATGCTAGTTAATCTTATCTTCAAGTCACTCTTTACTCATAATAGCCTTTCATTCCAATCAAGAGATTTTCTATTCCTCCTCCCAGGACTTGCAATACTCCTTTTCCAGCCACTATTTAATCAGTCACAAAAAAATGTAAAGCAATATATAGGTCGCAAAATGCTTCTGATACTGAAGCAGGTATGATGAATACAATTATTTTTCAAAGAATCATTACCCAAACTGATAATATTATAATACCTAAATATATTCACAATATAATATTGAGAATTAAGAACTGTATACTAACATTGTATTCTGCTCTTTTGAAGCTCCCATAATATCGGTACTCAATAATATTTTGTGGAATGAATAAAACAAAATAAACAGCTTTAGTGAGAAAACTTAAAATTTCGCCTGAAAAAGTGTACTTTCTAAATTAAATAAACCATATTCTAAAACTGACCTTCTCCTCCAATACCAGGTTGTTTGAATATATACATTGACTGAACAACAGCTGGGGATATGAAACCCAGCTGCTTAGCTGTTGCTTTCATCTTGTCAGAAAAAGATACTTTTTTGAACTCGGGAACAAACCAGTGAAGAGCATGGCCTATCTTATTCAGAGCAAAATGTTTATTCACCTGAGAAAAAATGAAAGGCATTATTTTCAGAATACTGTACAGTACTGTACTTACACCTAAGTAACTATCTACTTGTGTGTGTTGTTGTTGGTGTTTGCTGTTTTCTGTGTCACTATTATTCTCCATTCAAATGGACGTGGACACAGACAGGTTGAAGCTGGAAAATTAGAATGGATGCCCTTCTTAACACCCAATGGAGGGTTCGAACAAGTGTTAGTCTATAATGAGTCAAGTGCTCTAATCACTGTGCTGCTGCGGTCCCCTGACTATCTACTGTACTTTTATATGCAGAGATTTGGTATCTTTGTATTCTTATCTCACACCCCAAGAGAAGAAAATGTGGAATAAGAAAGATAATACACCAGAATTATTTGGAAATTACAGTACCTGTATATAAAGTAAAAGCAAGTCCAACACTAAATGAATATACAGTACATTCTGTGTAAATTGGACAGAAAGTATATTTACTTATAATGTGCTGGGCCTCTTGGTAAAAGATCCTTGCCCATTTACTCTGTGAGTAACACAAGCAGGGTGGTGGGGGAATTGTGACAGCCCTTTTCTTCAAGGAGCTGAGTGGGGTGATCGAGATATATTAGCCTCTGGTGGATGTGTGTACTTTGGCTAGGCCACCCCCCTTATGAGGGAAATTGCAGCCATTTTATATGTATACAATTTGTGTTAACATCAGACCACACAAAGTCTAAATATGGTCTGAAATGTTTTTACTTACAGCATATCCAAAAGAAATCACCAAAAGCAATATTCTGAGAAAATTTTTATATTTTATGAAATACAGAAGAATGCTTAAAATAAGTGTTTTCAGTATGCATGTTAGGCAAAATAAAAGGGGAATGAAAAGAAATCCTTCTTTCAATTAGCCACCTAAAGAAGACTATGCTGACATTCAAGACGACCATAACAAAAATGACTGCAATGAAGACGACAAAAACAAAGACAGCAATGACAGATAACGGCAACAATGAATTACCATTTGCACCTCCTTCTTTCACCTCTTCTTATGCTGTCAAAACCCCTGCATCCCTCTATCAATTGAGGGTGAGTTTGAAGACCCTTTAAAAGAGGAGGATGAAGTTAAACAGCATGAGGTTCTATAATAACTGTAGAAAACAACTAATTACACCCACCAACTTGTGTACAATGTTGCCAGTCATTTCTATAATCATATTTTTTATAGTCACCATCGAGGAAGTACTGCAACATTCCATTGGCAGTGAGTATACATACATAAAGTATAATACTGTCTATCTCTTGATTCTTCTAACAGAGATGTATGCAATATGAACTATAGTACTACAGTATAGTCCTTTGAAATTATAGCCTTTAGCAAGAAAGGCACGCAAATCCTTGCTACAGCCTCCACAAAGCAATTCCACCCTCTACACTGCATGGTATAACACCCACACTCACCAATGAACATCAATTGAAAACCTAGCAAACAATATTGCACACACATGAAGCTGTCCTGCATCTACCACGAATTTTGCCAATGTGATTTGAAAGTATTAAATAAATTTGAAACACTTCAGAGCTGAATGAACATGCGCAGTATGCACAACATAAATTTGGCATGCACCAAGTGCATCATCATGTGAGTAAGGAAGAAAAGCGTTGGAATTCCAAGTGCAGACATACACTAGTATTGGCGAGTTTTTTCCCCTCTCATTTTTTCCCTTCTCCCCCACCTCAAAGCAGCTTCTATCTCATTCAATCAGGCATATTATGGAAGACTGCACTGCACACAACAATTATACGTCAACAAAACGACATATACTGTCTGTGGGAAAGCCCGCCCATATCGGCTGTGGTTTTCTTTAGGAATTAGGGACTCTTCATTCAGGCAGCTTAGGGAACAAGAACAAGAACAACAACTATATCAATACAGATGGCAAAAACTTAAGTCTCAGATCTAATACAGACCCAGAAAAATGTCTTGAAACTGATTGCAGGCTTCAATGCCCTGAAAAAACTTTGCTGAGAAGATGTTTTTTCTTAAGCTAATTAGTCATGACCGAGAGTCTAACATCAAGCCCATGAAGTGAGAAAATTCCTGATTTTACAGATTACCTTCTCAGGTCTGTATAGGAAACTATATTATGGAAACTTATTCAGCATTCATCTTTGCTTTGATTTTTTTTATAGTATTTTTTCAAGGAAGACGGTAAGTATAATGTTTTTTCAATGTTTTAATGACATACCTCTGATTACGAGTTTTATTAAAACCTACATTGTATTTTTTGTGTTGATAATAATAATACAAGTCAGGTTACAAGGTACTCACAGAAAGAGAGAGAGAGTAAAATCGTGGCTCTGGGTGGTACACTTTATCAATAAACAAAAATCGACTCTCAAGGAAGAACTAATTCATTAATCTTGCGAGATCAATAGCCCTAAAAGAAAGAATATAACTAGCCAAACATTTCTACAAAAATGGATATAAAAAACTGACAAAATAAAGTAAAACATTAAAAATAATTGCACACACTAAAATCCAAATGACTTTGCTAAGTGAATAGATGAATTGGAGAATCAACGTAGCCAAGACTGTGACTCTGAGGCCCTGTCAACCCTGTGCAATCAGGAGATAAATCGGTGAGAAATTGAGCCACAATTTCCTATACTATGTAAGAACTTGGAAATAGACTCTAGAGCATACTGTTATGTCATTGCTTTTTTAACATGCTGTTGCCCCCAACTCACAGACTTGGACCGTCAAGATTTCTACAGATACTATGGAATTTACAGGTCTAGACGTTTTACATCGTGCAATAAGTTATCATTTGTCCAAATTTTGAAAGGTGCACCTCTAGAGAGAAGACTTACTCATGGCCTATTGTGTGCCGTTTTTAATGTCAATATTAATCCCCATTTCAATGGGGGGTGGGCACAGACAGGTTGGGGATGGGAAATTAAAGCTGGATGCCCTTCCTCACTCCCCGCGGCGGGCTTATAAACGAATTTGTTACTTCCCTAGTCAAGCGTTCAAACCACTTTGCTACCACAACCATAAGCCTGTCAAAAGGATAATAAGACTAATTTATGTAATGTTGTTACCTTAAGATTTCCAACATTATCGACGGCTTCTTGCTCAAAGAAGAATCTCACTTTGTCTCCGCTGTTCAGGAAATATTCACTCTTTGTCTGCAGGATAAATTCAGTATCATCCTGTGCTCATCATTTGTAAATAACAGGATGATATCAGTAGATGATTTAATATGTATGGAGATATTATTATTTGTATAATTATGGACATACTAAGTAGTCATATTAGTTAAAAACATCTTAAAACTGTTCAATTATAACATCTTTAAAATAACAGCATTATTCAATAAAAATAAATTTTTCTTCATGATCTTAGACAGCATGCAGAGTAATATCTAGCACAATATGGTAGTAATATCGACCAAAACCATCTGCAGAGACTTATACAGGCCAAGTGACAGCAAAAAAGAGAAAGATATACAACAGCCTACAATGAGTTGATCAGTTAATTTGATGAGCTTGACAATAAAAGTCTGAATTAATTATTTAGAATCTCTACTTAAAACACCCTTAAGCTACGATGGAAATGCAATAATATAGCTTAAGTCATTCACAAGGAGTGGAAAAGTCATAAATAGCTGGGGGGGGATACCTTCTCCATGTTCCCCTCCATGTTGTGAAAGTCGACTAATTGGGGTGGAATGAGTAGATGGGAATCCATTCCTGTGTATTTACCTCCCACAAAAAATAAAAAGATGTTTGCTTTGACTCAACCAGCCCTCGTATAAGTGAGATTATGGCTTTTTTATTCATACTAAATAATCCTTTGGATATGGAAGGCCAGTGGAGTACCTAATGATATTATTATTATTATTATTATTATTATTATTATTATTATTATTTAGCCAATCAACAAGCTCTATTTGGAAAAGGTGTTTTGGGTATCATTCTTGCTGCGAATACAGAGTATATAGTATATTGTTAATAATTGAACTAACAAATGGAATAGTCATATATAACTCTAATCATCAGTTATTGAGGCTTAAAAATAAGCAGAAAGTTAGTTTGCAGTACCGCAAGCAGGACAGTGTACAAACTAAATTATATATACATAAGCAAAATGCATTGGTAATGGTGTTATCTCGATTTTTAAGCAAGTTATCAGGGAGTTACAAACACACTAATAACAGCTAAACACTAAGACTTATTAGGTCTAGCTTTCCTGGAGTGACTGTTATGAGTGAATTAGCTGCAAAGAAACTATACATTGAGATACATGATATCATGCAAAGAAAATGAAAAAAAAGGTACTTTCCTATTATCGACTGCCATATTATATTTTACTAAAGGATTACTATAACTAAAATTTGTCTTGCATATATATATATATATATATATATATATATATATATATATATATATATATATATATATATATATATATATATATATACATATATATATAATGCTTCCTCCATGTTCCCTCCGTGCCGTAAGAGTCGACTAAATGGGGTAGAGCGAGGAGACAGAGAATTCCCACCTCTGTATTTTTCTTCCCAAAGAGTCAGAGTATTTTGCCTTGACTCAGCCACTCCCTTTATAAGTTGAAAAATAGCTCTTGTATATATATATAACTTAATTTAACCTAACCTAACTTAATCTAACCAATTTAACCTAACCTCCTACTCCTTTAGTAGAGAAAAAATGCTGTCGAAAATAGGAAAGGACTGAAGGTTACAAATACATAATGTATGGATGTATGTAGTACTGCTTAGAAAATAATTTCATACTTCCTCGTTGTGTGTGGTGGAGAAGATAGTATGAGAGTGTTTCTCTGGGTCCATTTCTTCCACTAATTGGTGACAGGAAGCTTTCAGCATCTCCACATCTTCCTCTGAGAGAAAGTTGGGTACTGCTAAACACCCTTCGGTCTGAAACTGTTCCGAAAACAGTAAGAATATACATGAAGAACAAATGAGAGAATACATTATTTTAGGACAGAAACAACTGTAAGCACACTATACAGCAGATGGGGTGAATGTGCTTTTCTGAAATAACTTTTGATTTTAGTTTGAACTTAAAACTAATGAGAGTATTGCTGTATACTTTTACATATATTAGAATTTTATGATGCTTCCCCCCACACACAATGAGACTTACCATCACCCGAAGCTAGAAGAATGAGGGGGGATGTGGTGAAGGTTTTTAAATTCCTTCATGGTTATGATAGAGTGGATAGGGATCGATATTATGATATGGCTGGCACTAGAACTAGAGGTCATAGTTTGAAGCTTCATAAGATAACTTCTTTGCAGGATGTAAGGAAGTACTTTTTTAGTGTAAGAGTAGTTGATAATTGGAATTGGCTAAGCGAGGAGGTAGTTAATGCTATCTCAGTCCATAGTTTTAAGGACAGGTATGATAAGTATCACTAAGTATAAAATGGAACCGATGAGGAGACGGGAAGATACGAGCTTTGGGCTCTTTCCCGTAAACACAATTAGGTAATCACAATTAGGTAATCACACACACACACACACACACACACTGATGGAGTATATCATTGAAGATATTCTTCCTGAGAGTAGAGGCACTGAGGACATGAGGAGGAACTATCGGAAAGGAGATTACATCAAAATGAATGAGCTTTTTGCAGTTATTGACTGGAGAACCTTATTTTACAACAAATCTGTACAAGAAATGTATGACATCTTTTGTGAGAAATATGGGAAGATAGTAGATTGCTGCATACCTGTCACCAAAGTAGGTGTAATTCATGCCAGAGAGAAATGGTTCGATAATGGGTGTAAAAGAGCTAAGGAGTGGAGAGACAAATGCTGGAAAAGGTATAGGAGGAGAAAAAACATAAATGCCTGGCAAACCTACAAAAGGGCAAGAAATGACTACCTAAGTAAAAGGAGAGAGGCAGAGAGAGACTATGAGAGGGACATCACCAGGAAGGCTAAAGAAAATCCCAAGCTTTTCCACAGCTTTATCAGAGGAAAACTGAAGGTAAAAGAACAGGTTTTAAGGCTAAAGAGAGCGGATGGAAGCATCACTGAGACAGATGAAGAGATCTGCAAAGAATTGAACAAGGAGTTTCAGTCAGTATTTACAGTGGAAAATGCCCCACCCCCTCAGATTGCAGTGATAGAAGCTCAAGGGCCGGTATTAGAGAACATCAACCTTACAGCCACAGAGGTATGCAAAGCGCTGATGGATTTAGATGTTCATAAAGCTACAGGTCCCGATGACATATCCCCTCATGTGCTTAAAAAATGCGCAAACACAATATCAGTGGCACTAAGTATCATATTTAAGGAGTCACTGGAGTCGGGGGAGATTCCAAGATGCTGGAAACAAGCAAATGTGATACCTATCTTCAAAAAGGGAAGGAGGGATACGGCTCTGAACTATAGACCAGTTTCCTTGACCAGCATAGTTTGCAAAGTTATGGAGAAACTACTAAGGAAACATATCTCTCTTCACTTGGAATCCTTCAACTTTTTGTCAGTGAGGCAACATGGCTTCAGAGAAGGTAGATCAACAGTAACAAACTTATTAGAATTTTATGATGAGGTAAGCCAAATCTTACAGGAAAGAGAGGGCTGGGCAGATTGCATATTCCTAGACTTCCAGAAAGCGTTTGACACTGTTCCACATGGGAGACTTATTAGGAAGCTGCAATCAATGGCTAGAATAGGTGGAAATGTTTTGGAATGGATAAAAACTTACTTAGAAGGAAGGGAACAGAGGGTTAGAGTAAGACACTCAGTGTCTGAATGGAGAAGAGTAAGTAGTGGAGTTCCACAGGGTTCAGTTTTAGGGCCACTTTTGTTCCTTGTATATGTAAATGACCTACCAGAGTCTGTAAATTCATTCATGAATATGTTTGCAGATGATGCAAAGATTGTGAAGAAAGTAAAAAACGAGAACAATGGTAGAGAACTTCAGGAGGATCTAAATAATCTGCATGAGTGGTCAGAAAAGTGGCTAATGAAATTCAATACTTCAAAATGTAAGGTAATGAGAATGGGTACAAGTGCAAGAAGGCCCGAGCTTGACTACTCGGTGGCTGGAGTACAACTTCAAGAGACAGAAAATGAGAGAGATCTAGGAGTAAACATACTGGCAGATTTGTCTCCAGAAATACATATAAATGGCATAGTAAGGGCAGCATATGCATTCTTATCAAATGTAAGGGTAGCCTTCAGGCACATGGACAAGGAAATGTTCAGAAATATTTATGTAACCTATGTGAGGCCAAAACTCGAATATGCAGCCCCCTTTTGGAATCCGCACTTGAAAAAGCACATAGCTAAGCTTGAAAAAGTTCAAAGACATGCCACGAAACTGGTGCCAGAAATACGCAATCTTAGTTATGATGAGAGGCTGAGGGAATTAGACTTACCATCACTCGAAGCTAGAAGAGTGAGGGGGGATATGGTGACAGTCTTTAAATTCCTTCATGGTTATGATAGAGTGGATAGGGATCGATATTTTGATATGGCTGGCTCTAGAACTAGAGGTCATAGTTTGAAGCTTCGTAAGAAAACTTCTTCGCAGGATGTAAGGAAATACTTTTTCAGTGTAAGAGTAGTTGATAATTGGAATTCGGTAAGCGAGGAGGTAGTTAATGCTATCTCAATCCATAGTTTTAAGGACAGGTATGATAAGTATGACTAAGTATAAAATGGAAGCGATGAGGAGACGGGAAGATACGAGCTTTGGGGTCTTTCCCGTAAACACAATTAGGTAATCACAATTAGGTAATCACACACACACACACACACACACACACATATATATATATATATATATATATATATATATATATATATATATATATATATATATATATATATATATATATATATATATGTATATATATTTATTTATTTATTTATTTATTTATTTTTTTATTTCATTTTTTTTAGTGAGCTACCTGTTATTTAAGTTACAATAAAAAAATGACATTTACATCACAATTTTCAGCTTATCACATGCGTAAAAAAAAGTGCTGTGGTAGAGAACGTGATTTGAGAATTGACAAACCTGATTAACGTGGGTTCGTTACCCCCGCGGGGGGTTGGGGCTTACCCTGGCTGACGAATACCCATTGTATTGAAATGGAAATAAAGTATTATTATTATTATTATTATTATTATTATTATTTTAGGAAAGGTATCCAGCCTTAATCTCCCACCTCCATCATACATGAGGACTAATTGTGACATTAAAAGAATCACAAATGACATTATGATAATAATGTTTTTTCTTTGTAATAGATGTAATGCAGGAGTTCCACATAAAATTCCTTATTCATGATTATAATAAAGGAAATGTGAACTATTTTTGCTCTTATAAGATGCACCTTCTTTTACGTGTCACAAACAGTCCTAAGCTACATGGGGGTGGAGAAAACCATGTTGGAACTAGGGGATTAAAGCTGTATGCCCATTGTAATGCCCCTAGGCGGGTTCAAACCCACGTTGGTAGCTTCCCAAATCCCACACTCTACTACTGAACAACAGCAGCCCCTCCTGGTATCATAAGGTAATGCCTTTTAATGTTTTAAGTTAGATTAATTTTAATAAATCTCATATCATCCAAGGAGCTCTCCAATAATAGTTAATTATTCCCTTTACCATATCTCTTGCAGAAGAAATCACAAACAAGGAAATAGTGAGACACTTTTATGTCATATTCAGTCCCTATTGGAATGGGGGTGGACACAGGCATAGAGCTGAGGAATTAAGGCTGGATGCCCTTCCTAATACCCCCACGGTGGTCTCGAGCACGGGCTTATTACCTGCTAAGTCGTGAGCTACCACATCCCCCCCCCCAACCAGGAAAGAGATCTTATGTAAATCATATGAGTCTTTAATAGGAAGTAATCATGATTTAATTAAATGACTAATCTTATTCTAATCTATAGCACCTTTAGATTCCAACATTCATTTACAAATAAAATTATGAGGTGAAAGTAAAGTATTAGAAAGAATTGTACAATAATAAATTCTTAAGACAAAATTAAGTCATTATCATGATTACGGTACACTTCGATTTTGACAACTCCTTTTACTTGAGAAGAATTTGAATAAAGTGTGTATTTCTGATATATATATATATATATATATATATATATATATATATATATATATATATATATATATATATATATATATATATATGAATTCTATTAAATTTTCCGACTTATAACATAGTCTCAACAATAATGAAAAAGTTATTGTAAGAACTTTGGAAAAGTTATACAAGAAAGTTGCAAACGCAAAAACAGCGGTCATATTCAACAAAATATGTATACAAGAAAATGTACTGCCAATATATATATATATATATATATATATATATATATATATATATATATATATATATATATATATATATATATATATATATATATATATATATATATATATATATATATACACACACGCAGAGGTCGTACATGAGATGAGAACCGTGTTAGCGCAGTGGTTAGAGTTCTAGACTAGGGCAGTAACTAATCAGTGCCTTGTGCAAGGCATCAGGAAGAACTGTCTGCGTGCACATCCATTCAGAACGGAGATTCATATTGATATAAAACGACATAGAGAGGTCGTGTAGAGAAAGTTTTGGGGATATATTTAAGTTTCTACATAATCAAAACGGATTCATATTACTGAATTTTAACTACATATCCATCTACAATCCACCGTCCAATGATGGCCTAATGTATGTAAACAATAAGCATATATCGTCCAAACCACTCTTCCTAACACGTTCGCAATATTTTTAGTACCTCGAGTGGAGACCGCAATATTCGGATATGGATTTAAATAAATAGATACACAAAAGCGTGTTTTACGTCACGGACTCCCTTTTCTACTAAGGGCTAGGACGGTTGCCTTCTTGCGAAGGGCTTGTTTAGGCAGATGTAATCGTTACCCTGAGTGCATGCCCTTGCTAACTTCAGACCGTGGCGGGACGCGAACTCTCGACCTGACGCCTCAAAGTCGCGGACGCTACCGCCTGAGCCACGGTGACTACAAATAAATACATACATAAATATTGCCAAAAGGAAGTGAGTTGTTACACGCGTAAATACGGATTCTAGAGAGCATTATATAAGATAGCGCATTTCAACTTATTGTGTTTTTTAAATATAACTGCAAAAACTGTCTTAGCTTACTATAAGTTTGAGATTACGAGACTAGACCGAACACGGCAGCTTCATAAATTAATTAGATGATATGTAAAGAAGAAGACTAAAATGAGGTCAGACCGAAATAACTTCAAACGAAGAAATCAATACTCCTTAAATTAGGTTAATATGTGCATGAGAAGAAGGTGGGTAGAGCATAATATTCCCATGCATTAATATGAAGGAAGATTAAAAAATACAATCAACATACCTTTTCCAGCTGTTCAGACGACAGAACTACATTTGGTTGCTCACTCAGGAGTCCCATGGCAACGAGTCACGTTGTTGTAGTTGATTGTGTTGTTATTCCCTGGTCCGAACAGCCCCGACGTGTTCAGTAATATTATAATGTGGAAGGACTGCAGGAAATATGGAATGAATGTCTATGTGACCCAGACAAGCCACTTGGATGTTGCTTGTTGCCTCTAATGCTAGAAAAGAGAGGTGAATACGAATGACATGAAAATTGATAAATCATAGTGTAAGTACAGAAAAATTGCGATAATGAAAATTCATCACTAATTATGAATAGTGAATAAAGACTGATATAAAAATAGTTGATTTTTTATTCCTCTTATATCATATATATATATATATATATATATATATAATATATATATAATATATATATATATATATATATATATATATATATTATATATATATATATCCCGTCACGGACTGAGGTTAGTAAGGGCATACACTCAGGGTAACGATTACATCTGCCAAAACAAGTCCTTCGTAAGAAGGCAACCGTCCTAGCCCTTAGTAGAAAAGGGAGTTCGTGACGTAAAACCGAATCTTATCCACATATATATATATATATATATATATATATATATATATATATATATATATAATATATATATATATATATATATATATATATATATATATATATATATATATATATATATATATATACTCTTATTCTGTGATTTCCCCTCTTGGTAAATTTGACCACTCTATGATCTCAGTCTCTTCCATTTTCGCTTCCCCACAACCAATCCCTCCTACTCAGCGCCGCCTTTGGCACTACGAGCGTACCCAACGTGAAAATTTGATTACCTTCTTCACTGACTTCCCATGGGATGACTCCTGCTTTCGGTTCTGCAACCCTGATCAGGTAGCTCTAAAAGTTGCCGAGATCATGACCACGGGAATGGAGACGTACATCCCCTCTTCTACAAAAACTTTCTCTCCCCCTAAACCTTGGTTTGACCGTGCCTGCTCCATGGCTATCCAGTCTAGGAATCAGGCTCACTGATCTTACCAAGCCTCTCCTTCTGATTTAACTCGCTCTCTTTTATTATAGCTAGGAATCGCTGCACTGCTCAGATTCGAATGTCTAAGGCTTTCTTTATAAGAAGGAAAGTTGATGACCTTAACTCCTCTCCCACTGATAAATGCTTCTGGTCCTTAGCCAAAAACCTCTGTAACTCAAGCTTTCCCCCTCTCATTCATTCTGATGGTTCTATAGCTTGCTCTCCCACTGACAAAGCCACTCTCTTTGGCTCTCATTTTTCTGCCAACTCTTCTATCAACGATTCCAGCGCACCTGTTCCTCAGTCTTTACCCCTTTCTAACCCTATGCCCTCCCTTTTCCTTTCTTCACGCAAAGTTCATAAGGTTCTTCGCTCGCTAAAGACGAACAAGGCATCTGGTCCCAATGGTATCCCTGCAAGGTTCCTTATGGAGTTTGCAGATGAACTGGCTCCCGTGCTTTGCCGTCTTTTTCGCCTCATTCTGTCAACCAGTATCTATCCTTCGTCTTGGAAGCATGCTCTAGTTCAACCTGTTCCTAAAAGGGGTGACCGCTCTATTCCTTCTAACTACCGACCTATTGCCCTAACCTCCTCTATTGCTGAAGTTTTTGAAATTTTGCTAAATGTTCACTTCTTGAAACACCTTGAATCTAACTCACCTCTCTCCGATCACCAGTACAGCTTCCGCAAGGCAAAATCCACTGGTAAACTCCTGTCCTATCTTACTCATGTATGGTCATCTTCTCTGAGGAACTATGGGGAATCCTTTGTTGTCGCCCTTGCTATTTCTACAGCTTTTGACAGTCTGGCACAAGGCCCTGTTGGCCAAACTACCAGCCAATAATTTCACCCCTTCTTTCTGTTCTCTGATTTCCAGTTTTCTTTCTGAACATTTTATATCTGTAGTTGTTGATGATGCGACATATAGCATTTTCTCTGTTACCAGTGGTGTTCCACATGGCTTTGTTCTTTTACCTATTCTGGTTATTATCTTCATCAATGATCTTCTGCAATCCCCATCTTCCTCTCTTTTTCATGCCTATGCTGATGATTCTACCCTTCACTTTTCCTCTGCTTTTTCTTCACAACCTCTATCTGCTACTCATATTACTCTTTCTTCTACTCTCAACTCTGATTTGCAGAGGGTGTCTGAGTGGGGCACTCAAAATTTAGTTAAATTCAATGCCTCCAAGACACAGTTTCTGGCTATCTCTTTTTCTTCTTCTCCTCCGGATAACCCTATTGTCTTCAAAACTGATTAAATTTACCCTCTTGATTCTCTCAACATAGTAGGAATTCATAAAGCCTCTAACTTGTCTTGGAGGAATCACATAATCCAAATTTCTAATTCTTCATAAAAAAAATTGTGGTTTTGTTTCGTTTTCGTCATTACTTTTCCTCTTTACAGTTACTTAAAATTTATAAAGTCTTATCCATCCCTACTTAGAATACTGCTCACACATCTGGGGTGCTTCTTCTTATACTTATCTCCTTGATAGGGTTGAACCTAAGGCAGTCAGGCTCATTAATGTTCCTTCTCTTACTTCTTATCTGGAATATCTCTCTGTTAGCCGTAAGATATCTTCCTTTTCTCTTTTCTATCGCTACTACTTCCATCGCTGCTCTAATGAGTTGGCAAGTTACATCCCTCCCCCACTGCTGAGGCCACGTAACACTCGCCACGTAACAGGTACTGTGTGGAGATTTGTAGCTGGCGGATTGGTCAGTACACCGATTGCTTCTTCCCATCTACATCCAGACTCCGGAACTCTCTTCCTCCTTATGTCATTCCTAACTCTTATGACCTATCATCCTTCAAAAAGCGGATCTTGTCATCTCAGAGCCTAGTCCTCCATATCTCTGGGCCCTCTGTACTTTGACTGTTTCTTCTGTTTGTCATTTTCCTTTGTGTGACATTACATAATCTTTGCCTTGCCCTTAACCTTTTTCTTTTCCTTCGTCTTGATGTCTTCTCGTGCCCGAGTATTTATTGATGAGGGCAGTTTCTGCCTGTCCCGGTGTCACTCTCATAAAAAAAAAATCTTACAAGTCACAACTCTCCCTATCTCTGTTTCTTTTTGCTTTATGTTTTCTTCGTGCCGAGGCCCGACGAGGGCAATTTTCTTTGCCTGTCCTAGTGTCACACTCACAAAAATCTATAACATGTTACATGAAAGTAGATTATGTAATGAAAAATATATTTCATATTGTACATTACAAAGCGAGGCCATAATTAGAATAGTTTATATCTGCTCTTGCACTGCCAAGAATGAATGAATAAATATATTAAGACGACGTTCATGTAAAAACCAACACGAATTCCTCACATATGATAAATGACGTAATCGATTTCAAAGGAGAGTGTGCAAATATGGAAATAAGGTTGAAAAGAAAATATATATATATGAGTTCCCTTAGAAACAGAAGACAGAAGTGTTGGTGTTTATACTCACTTTTCAAAGCTAACAGCACAGTTGTTCCTGATTGTATGGCTCATGAAATACTGGCACTATACTATGGGTCAACTACGAAACATACTTATCACTGAGAAATGTTATCAAGATAAGAATTACAGCACACATGCTTAAACAGAGATAAAACTCTCTTTGGATGTACTCTTTTTGTACATAGTAATATAATTAGTAAAAATATTTTCTCGGTTCGCTTTAAGTTAGTTAGGCCATTGGAGAGGTTATTTTTTCAACATATATTTTTTTTTCTTCTATGATTGTGACACCAGGGCGGGCCAAAAAACATATAAAAAAATCTAACCTTATCAGGCTTGGTCGCGCAGAAAACATAAAGAGAAACAGATATGGGGGTATTATGACTTGTCAGATGTGAAGGGATAATAAGACATGCGTAACGAATACCCAAGAATATTCGGTGTTGATGTAGGCATAAAAAGAGAACCGTAACTGAAGGAAGACTTAACATCGAACGGTCCTGGACAGTCTTAGTTAAGTTCACAAGACCCTTCAGCTGCACTATCACAACGGGCGGTTGGTGTCATGGGTCAACCTACTACATGGCTTAGGCTAAAGACACTTAACTACTACATAAAACATAAAGTATACAGCAATAATGCATCTTAATACAGTCATATATTAATACAGTACATGGGTAGATAAAGGGTAGGTTTTTGTTCGTATCTGTGAATGTTCGTAACTCGGTTGTTGTAAGTAGGGGAGCTTCTGTATGTATATATATATATATATATATATATATATATATATATATATATATATATATATATATATATATATATATATATATATATATATATATATATATATATATATATATATATATATATTTCTCAATTAACCCCCATCCAAATGGGAGTGTACACAGACAAAGTGGAGCTAGAGGATTAAGGCTGGTTGCCCTTTCTAACGGCCCAAGGAGGGATCGAATTCTCAAATGTCTGTCTCGTCATTCCCATTTTGCTTATATACAATAACCATATTCCCCCTTATAAAGAGGTTGGCTGAGTCAAAGCAAAATACCTTCACTCTGTTAATACATAGAAATACCTAGTGTAGAGATAGCTTTCTTGTTGATAATTGTTTATCAAGGGTTTTCATTAGTGATAAAGGCGAAACTTTAAGTAATGATGAAAGTCTCCGACTCTCTTTTCAGAGAAATGTGTCCTCATGATACTGAAATATGTGAAATGTCTATAGAAGCAATGAATATTTTTCTTTTTTATTTAATGTGTATAACTGCTAAGAAGAAGCGGAGGTATCTTACTATGCATGCTTGTAGTTTGTATATATATATATATATATATATATATATATATATATATATATATATATATATATATATATATATATATATATATATATATATATATATAGTGTTTCCCCACATATCCAGAGTCTATAATTATATTATACATTGTTCAAAAAAACAAAACAATTCTTATTACTGAACACTCAACTATAAAATAAGTACCCCATGGCAAGAGGTGAGGAAATTTAAAACCTACCCAATTTTGTAGACTAGAGAAGAGACTTCCGCGTATGTACGATCTCAGACACTAAATAATGAGGAGTGAGAAGGTTGTTGCTACGTAAGTCTTCTGATTCCAGGAATTCAAGCTCCAATTCTCAGAAGACCAAGATAGCAGACGTCCTTGGATTTGTACCTGTAGTCTGCTTCTTGGCAGATATTTGTGACTTTGTTTATTTCTGTCTTTTATTTCAGAGATTGAGAGATTCGGGATCGGCACTATTACAATTATCAAAATATGAAATTGTGAAACACAATTCCACTGATTACACATCTATAGGACAGCATGTACAGTTTATATATATATATATATATATATATATATATATATATATATATATATATATATATATATATATATATATATATATATACATATAATGAGTGAGACACCGGGATAGCCAAAAAAAAAAAAAACTGCCCTCATTAATAAAGGCCCGGGAAAGAAAAAAAAACTTTAAGACATGGGAAAAGAAAAAGGTTATGGATAAGGCAGAGATGAGGTAATGATATATATATATATATATATATATATATATATATATATATATATATATATATATATATATATATATATATATAATTATGCTTACGGAAAAGAGCTCCAAGCTCGTAACTTCCAGTCTCCTGGTCGGTTCCATTTTGTACTTAGTGAAACTTATTACACATATCCTTAAAACTATGGACTGAATTAGCATTAACTACCTCCTTCCTTAGCGAATTCCAATTATCAACTACTCTTACACTAAAAAAGTACATACTTACATCTTGCAAAGAAGTTTTCTTACGAAGCTTCAAACTATGACCTCTCGTTCTAGTGCCAGCAATATTAAAATATCGATCCATATCCAATCTGTCATAACCATGAAGGAATTTAAAAACCGTCACCATATCCCCTCTCAATCTTCTAGCTTCGAGTGATGGTAGGGCTAAATCCCTCAGCCTCTCATCATAACTGAAATTGCGTACTTCTGGTACCTGTTTTGTGGCATGTCTTTGAACTTTTTCAAGCTTAGCTATGTGCTTTTTCAAGTGCGGATTCTAAAAGGGGGCTACATATTCCAGTTTTGGCCTCACATAGGTTACATAAATATTTTTGAATATTTCCTTGTCCATGTGCTTGAAGGCTACCCTTACATTTGATAAGAAAGTATATGCTGCCCTTGCCATGCCATTTATATACCTCATTGGAGACAAATCTACCAGTATGTTTACTCCTAGATCTCTCTCATTTTCTGTCTCTCCAAGTTGTACTCCTGCCATTGAGTAGTCAAGCTTTGACCTTCTTGCACTTGTACCCACTCTCATTACCTTACATTTTGAAGTATTGAATTTCGTTAGCCACTTTTCTGATCACTCATGAAGTTCTTTTCCATTGTTCTCGTTTCTTACTTTTTTCACAATCTTTGCATCATCTGCATATATATTCATGAATGAATTTACAGACTTTGGTAGGTCATTTACATATACAAGGAACAAAAGTGGCCCAAAGTCTGAACCCTGTGGAACTCCACTACAAAGTCTTCTCAATTCAGACACTGAGTGTCTTACTCTAACACTCTGAACCCTTCCTTCTAAGCATGTTTTTATCCATTCCAAGACACTTCCACATATTCTTGCCATTGCTTGCAGCTTCTTAATAAGTCTCTCATGTGGGACAGTGTCAAATGCTTTCTGGAAGTCTAAGAATATGCAATCTGTTCAGCCCTCTCTTTCCTGTAAGATTCGGTTTACCTCATCATAAAATTCTAATACGTTTGTTACTGTTGATCTACCCTCTCTGAAGCCATGTTGTCTCACTGACAAAAAGTTGAAGGAGTCCTAGTGAAGAGAGATACGTTTCCTTAGTAGTTTCTCCATAACTTTGTAAACTATGCTGGTCAAGGAAGCAGGTTATTAGTTTAAAGCCGTATCCCTCCTTCCCTTTTTGAAGATAGGTACCATATTCGCTTGTTTCCAGCATCTTGGAATCTCCCCTGACTCCAGCGACTTTACAAATATAATACTTAGGGCCGCTGATATGGAATTAGCTCATTTCTTAAGCGCATAAGGGGATATATCATCAGGACTTGTAGCTTTATAGGCCTCTAACTCTGTCAGCGCACGCGAGTGTGTGTGTGTGCATACAATGAACATATATATATATATATATATATATATATATATATATATATATATATATATATATATATAAATATATATATATATATATATATATATATATATATATATATATATATATATATATATATATAAATATATATATATATATATATATATATATATATATATATATATATATATATATATATATATATATATTTATATATATAAATCATTATTTATATTTGTAAAGAAGCACTGCATTATCAACCCATTAGAGCAAGTAGACTTCATTCTCCAGCTCCAACCTGTCTGTGTCCCCCTCCCCTATTCGAATGACGTTTAATGTTGTTACATAAAACGTCAAACAGCAACAATACTGAGGTAAGAGTTAAGGGCTAAACAGACGATCAATATTACTGACAGTATTTCCTGTACTGTCATTATTACTGTCGATGTGTCCATCATATACTAACAGTAGTTCACACCAATAGAATAGTGTCAGTATCTTTACTGACAGTAATAATGATCGTCTGTACCCCCCTTTATGGTTCAAGGCACTGAAATTATTCTTTTTCTTCAATACTGATATTAAGAAAAACGGCCTAACAGCTCTTAACCAGT
>JAXCGZ010019415.1:0-12500 GCA_037179515.1 Halocaridina rubra | reverse complement strand
TTCGTGGCATGTCTTTGAACTTTTTCAAGCTTAGCTATGTGCTTTTTCAAGTGCGGATTCCAAAAGGGGGCTGCATATTCGAGTTTTGGCCTCACATAGGTTAGTAAATATATCTGAATATTTCCTTGTCCATGTGCCTGAAGGCTACCCTTACATTTGATAAGCATGCATATGCTGCCCTTACTATGCCATTTATATGTATTTCTGGAGACAAATCTGCTAGTATGTTTACTCCTAGATCTCTCTCATTTTCTGTCTCTTGAAGTTCTACTCCAGCCACCGAGTAGTCAAGCTTTGGCCTTCTTGCACTTGTACCCATTCTCATTACCTTACATTTTGAAGTATTGAATTTCATTAGCCACTTTTCTGACCACTCGTGCAGACTATTTAGATCTTCCTGAAGTTTTCTACCATTGTTCTCGTTTCCTACTTTCTTCACAATCTTTGCATCATCTGCAAACATATTCATGAATGAATTTATAGACTCTGGTAGGTCATTTACATATACAAGGAACAAAAGTGGCCCTAAAACTGAACCCTGTGGAACTCCACTACTAACTCTTTTCCATTCAGACACTGGGTGTCTTACTCTAACCCTCTTTTCCCTTCCTTCTAAGTAAGTTTTTATCCATTCAAAGACATTTCCACCTATTCTAGCCATTGCTTGCAGCTTCCTAATAAGTCTCCCATGTGGAACAGTGTCAAACGCTTTCTGGAAGTTCTAGGAATATGCAATCTGCCCAGCCCTCTCTTTCCTGTAAGATTCGGCTTACCTCATCAAAAAATTCTAATAAGTTTGTTACTGTTGATCTACCTTCTCTGAAGCCATGTTGCCTCACTGACAAAAAGTTGAAGGATTCCAAGTGAAGAGAGATATGTTTCCTTAGTAGTTTCTCCATAACTTTGCAAACTATGCTGGTGTGTGTGTGTGTGTGTGTTTGTGTGTGTGTGTGTGTGTGTGTGTGTGTGTGTGTGTGTGTGTGTGTGTGTGTGTGTGTGTGTGTGTGTAATAAAAAAAAATCATTTCATATTTCAAAAAAAAAAAAAAATCCGAAATAACTTTCCTACCTATTCGAACTAATAAATAGAACAGTCAGCTAATCACTTCCAAAAGTGTGGCAGTGAAGAGGAGACTGCTATACAAAAAAAGATCGGTTTTCTCTAGAACTGGCCTTTATTTCGCCTACGGTTACTCATAATGACGTTTTCTATGCATCAGCTGTTGTTGGTTGAGTTTTCACGCGATGACATTCTTTAGAACAAGCTTACTTCTCCCTTGGTGCAGGTCGGATCTTTTGCTGCGCTATTGGATCTCACTCGTTCAAATCTGGGACATTTAGAAAAGAAAATTTGTAATTCGCGAGGGCAGTGCTGAGAAAACGAGTTGCGAACACGTTAGAAGATTTCTTCAAAAACTCTATTTCTCTTCCCTTGGCGCAGGTCGCATCATTTGCAAAGTAAATGAACACTCGCCCATCAACGGGACATTCAGAAACGTTATGTAATGACGTTTGTAAGTAGCTTTTCATATGAAAAAGTGTCAGAGAAGATATTCCGTAATTCGCGTGTGTGTAATAACTTCCACAAATGAACATGTGTGTCGTTGGCGTATATGCAAGTATTGTGTAAAAATCCATCTCCGACTATTTATCACCTCGATTTCCATTACTTTTCATCTACTTGACAAGATGGTCTGTATTGTTCTATGAGTGTCTGGACGTAATCAGCCTGGGAAATAAAAGTCTTCAGAGTGATATATCGAAGAACTGGAAAAAAAATCTGTGTGTGTGTATATATATATATATATATATATATATATATATATATATATATATATATATATATATATATATATATATATATATATATATATTGTCAAACACATTATCAAACTCGGTTTTATTCATGTAATATGTACTTTGCTACTTATAAGGTGAAATTTTCTTCCAGACAGAAAATGATGACGAATCCAGTTATGGTGTATTAGAGTCGTGCCGAAAGTGTTTGGATAGTGTGATGCAAATGGAAAAAAAATATATCAATATTATAATAGTAAGAACACTCTAGTCTAATTGGCCATTCTCTTAAAACTCTGTTAACTATTTGTTAAGCCACTCATGCTATGAATAAGATGAAGTGAATATATATTGAAAGCAACGCACAAACATTAATTACTTAAATAGCATTATCCTCATTCTGGAATGAATAAATAAGTGAAATTAGGAATGAAAATGAAAATAAGTTAAATGATAAAATATGTCCATTTTTTTTGCACATGTTAGATAATCATCTAAAATATCTCTCTGCATCGCTACGTGCAGAACCCGTCATGTTGAGAGAATTTAATTTGTTGAAAAAGTGAGAGCCTTTTAAAAACCGCAAATATACCTTCATAAATAATGATAATCTAGACCTCAATCTTCAGGGATCATCTAAAAACATGGGTGAGTGAAAAGAAAATAAATTTCATTTATATTCATTTTCTGTGTTTCGATGATTTCCAATAACACCAATTTCAATTTTGTTCATTGCGTTTTTGTGTTAAGTTACCTCTAATCTGAAAGGTGGGATATATATATATATATATATATATATATATATATATATATATATATATATATATATATATATATATATATATATATATATATATATATATATATATATATATATTCACTGAAGCACTTTGTTATATGTGAAAACATGTAACAATTTTGCCCCTGGCCGGGATTTGCACTGGTACCGCATGACACAACAATCGTGTCCGAGGTTCGATTCTCGACCAGAGGTAGAAATATGTGTGCGAACAGAGCAAGCTAAGTATTATAGCAACAACAACTGCAAAGACGGATAAATGTGTTTCCTTTAACTCAGCAAGAAATGTCTTATTGCTGTATATTCCTATTATGTTTAAAATCTTGACGTGTACTTGTTAATGCTGTTAATATCTTGATGTAATGAAGAACGACTTAGTTGTTCATATTCACTTGTGGAAAGCTAGAAGCAAAATTCCCTTTTCCTATGTATGCTACTGCTGCAGCTGTTGCTGCTGCTGCTGCTTCTCCTCCTCCTCCTCCTACTACTACTACTTCTGCTGCTACTACTACTTCTACTACTACTACTACTACTACTACTACTACTACTACTACTACTACTACTACATACTACTACTACTACTACTACTACTACTACTACTACTAATAATAATAATAATAATAATAATAATAATAATAATAATAATATTAATAATAATAATAATAATAATATTAATAATAATAATAATAATGATAATAATAATAATAATAATAATAGTAATAATAATAATAATAATAATAATAATAATAATAATAATAATAATAATAATAATAATAATAATAATTAATAATAATAATAATAATAATAATAATAATAATAATAATAATAATAATAATAATAATATTAATAATAATGTTAATAATAATATTAAAAATATTAATAATAATAATAATAATAATAATAATAATAATAATAATAATAATAATAATAATAATAATAATAATGAACTGAAGGGCAAGAACGGTCCAAGCAAACATCGTAGAACATATTTTATTTATTTAATCTCCTTATAATACATCACAACACAACGTTTCAAACATCAACTGTGTTCATAATCATGTACCTATGAAAGACTGAAAAAGAATATATACTTAAGCAGTTACTCTAAATAAACACAATTATAGTTGTAAAAAAGTAAAATTTATATATATATATATATATATATATATATATATATATATATATATATATATATATATATATATATATATATATATATATATATATATATATATATATATACAGCACATTCACACAAATTAATGAAATTTATATATAACTAAATGTATGTAGAATTAAAAAAGAAACACTTTCACACTAATAAAATTTTTTACAAAATTCTGAGAGGGCAACATGAGCCATCTTGGTTTAATTTAGGATTAGATTTTGAAATAAATAATGACTCTGCTATACTGATTTCATTTTCGCTTTTTCCTCTGTATATAATTTTGAAATTATTTATACTGAAATTGCGCTTACAGACATTAAAACAGTGTTCTCGAATGTTTGAGTTTACTGGAGCTGACAATGGTTTTCCAGTACGACAAGATTGGTGTTTGTGGTATCTAACCAATACACATTTCTTAGTTGAGCCAACATATGCTAGTTGGCATTTGGGGCAGTTAAATTGATAAACTACCATCCAATAAAACGAGTCAGGTAACTTGTCCTTATGGATTACACAATTTTTAAGTTTATGGTTGTTATAAAATAAAATGAATGGTTTAATATGAGGGTAGTATCTGTAAAATATTGTAGTTAATTGCTTTTTTAAGTAATGGTTTAAATTATCATTAAAGTACGGCAATTTTATATACATCTGCATCTTTTTAGGACCCTCTTTTACAAGTTTGGGGCAGAAAATCTTATTAAACTTGTAAAAGAGGGTCCTTGACTCTGCCCATGGCTTTACCATTCTCTCTGTTATCTGATTTCCAGTTTTCTTTCTGACCGTTTTATATCTGTGGTTATAGACGGAGCAGCATCTAGCCCATTCCCTGTCACCAGTGGCGTTCCACAGGGATCTGTTATTTCCCCAACTCTATTCCATCTCTTCATCAACGATCCTCTTCAGTTCCCATCTTCCTCTCTTCTTCACGCCTTTCCTGATGATTCTACCCTCACTTTTCCTCTGCCTTTTCTTCACAAACTTAATTTGCTACTAGTAATCAGTCTAGTATCACTCTTTCGTCTACTCTCATCTCCGATTTGCAGAGGGTATCAGAGTGGGGCACCCAAAATTCAATTAAATATAATGGCTCAAAGGCACAGCTTCTGGCTATCTCTTTATCTTCTTTTCCTGATAGCCCTATTGTCTTCGAAACTAACAAAATTTCCCCTGTTAATTTTATTAACATATTACGAATCCATATAGCCTCTAACTTGTCTTGGAGGAATCACATAATCCAAATTCTAAATCTGCATAAAAAAAATTGGGGTTCTAGTTTAGCTTTTATTAATTTTCCTCTTTACAGTTACTTCCATATCCATATACCAAAGCTTTATTCCCCCTTATAAGGGGGGTTGCAGAGTCAAAGAAAATACTTTGACTTTTTGTGGGAAGTAAATACAAAGGAGGGGATCAAAATATATAAAAGGTCTTATCCATCCCTGTTTAGGATACTACTCGCACATATGAGGTGCTTCTACATATACTTATCTCCTTAATAGGGTTGAATCTAAGTCAATCAGACTCAATAATAATCCCTCTCTTACTTCTAATCTGGATCTTCTTTCTCTTCACCGTAAAGTATCATCCCTTTCTCTTTTCTATCGCTACTACTTCCATCGCAGCTCTGATGAGTTGGCGAGTTGTATTCCTCCCCCACTGTCGAGGCCATGTAACACTCACCAAATGGCTTCGTCTCACAGGTACTGTGTGGACATTTGTAGCTCGCGCATTGGTCGGTGCATCGACTGCTTGTTTCCATCTACCTCCAGACTCCGGAACTCTCTTCCTCCTTCTGTCTCTCCTAATTCTTATAACTTATCTTCCTTCAAAAAGCTGATCTATAGTCATCTCAGGGCATAAGCCTGCCATATCCCTAGGTCCTCAGAATTTTGGCTATTCTTTCAGCCTCCTTTTCCCTTGTGTATCATTACCTCATCAATAAAGGCCCGAGCCTTTATTGATGAGGGCAGTTTTCTTGCCTATCCCGGTGTCACACTCATAAAAAAACATAACATGCTGTGATCTAAATTCGTTCTGGTCTGGTGAGGCGAGAAAGTGCCAGTTAATTCTCTTTCATGGTCGCAGTGCATATAAATAATAAACTGGGTATTATTCTACTGAGGACCTAGGTCCAATTCAACACAGGGGGGGGGGGGTAATAAATGCCGCATAGTTAATTGCATGGTTGTTTGCTCAATAACATCGGTACATTTTCCATTTTTCATTTTTTTTTTTTTTTTTGCTGTTTATCACTATTAATCCCCTTTCGACTGGGGGTGACAGAGAATAGTTGGACTGGGGAATTAAGGCAGATTGCCCTTTCTAACACTCCACGGTGGACTCATTCGTGAATCTGTAACTTCCCGAATCAAGTGCTTTAACCACTGAATCCCAAAACTCCAGACCATAAGGGGAATGAAAATGATTAGCATCCAGTGGTCAATGATGTGTTGATGGAATGGCAAATTACAGAGATGAAGACACAAACGTACCCTTTACACTCCCAGACTTCAACAAATAATTCCAGCTCTTTCTCTGTAGTGATCTCTCTTACTATGTGCAATGAGATCACGACTCCCACTTTGAAGGACGCAATAAAATTTCCTCAGAGGAGAAAGTATAAATCCTGAACTGTGGCCTATTCTCATTTTTGTTATTTTATTGCTACTACTGGAGCAATAAAAGCGTTAAATGGGATCATTATACAGTGAAGCGAATCTTCCTCAGCAGAAACGTAATGGATATGACACTCTCTCCTATCTAGCCATATTGTATTAATTTTTCCAAGCTTATAAAAGCGTTAAATGGGATCATTATACAGTGAAGCGAATCTTCCTCAGCAGAAACGTAAATCAAATTGGATATAACACTCTCTTCTATCTAACCATATTGTATTAATTATTCCAAGCTTATAAAAGCGTTAAATGGGATCATTATACAGTGAAGCGAATCTTTCTCAGCAGAAACGTAAATCAAATTGGATATGACATTCTCTCCTACCTATCCATATTGTATTAATTATTCCAAGCTTACTGCACTGGGGACCGTGTATCGCTATCTAGCCATACTGTATTAATTATTCCAAGCTTACTGCACTGGGGACCGTGTATCACTACACTCAGCTTTTTTTTTTGGGGGGGGGATAGGATAGGAGTAGAAAAAGAGGAGAGGATTAAGGATATAAGGGAATTGGAGGGAAAAGCACGAAAATTAAATAAAGTAAGAGATAAAAAAAGAGAGGGGCAGACCCTCGTGCTAAGTTTTTATTGCTATACACTCAGCTTGAAAAGTAAGAGTCCCGCTATCGACCCTATAGTGTGGGTCAAATTCAAATTAAAAAAAAGATTATTGACATAACAGGCAATTACATCAAATGGAGCTTGTTAGCAAGCTAACAAGCCGGCCCCACAATTATATATATATATATATATATATATATATATATATATATTATATATATATATATATATATATATATATATATATATATATATATATATGTATATATATATATATATATATATATATATATATATATATATATATATATATATATATATATATATATATATATATATATATATATATATATATATATATATATATATATATATATATATATATTCTTCAAAGCAAGCAATAAACACAATGAAAATTACAATAATATTGACAATCCTAATAATTAAGCACAATATGACAATTGGTCATTTCAAACAGTGAACTATGATGATTCGGTGTTTTACGTCTCGAACTCCCTTTTCTACTAAGGGCTAGGACGGTTGCCTTCTTGCGAAGGACTTGTTTTGGCAGTGACCTATGCCTATAGCAAATATACTGAGAAAATAGATGAACTAAACTCTAATGTCAAACTTAAATTTTGTTTTTCATAATTTGTTTAATCATATTGTTATTTATAAAATAACACACCATCTCTGTAATGTCAATAATAGTATCACACCTGAACTCGTTTAGACCCCTACATTCCATTATATAATGATACAGAGTATGAGATTTAACATGACCACAATTTACAAGGGATACCATCAGTTTCTTTAACATATTGCCAGTAATATTTATATCCAAAACGTAGTCTCATCATAAATGCATCATATTTGGGTGAAGCTTTCCAAAACGTAGTCTCATCATAAATGCATCATATTTGGGTGAAGCTTTGACATGGGAAAATATGTATTATTAATAACTATATCATAATGTTTCATGTTTTTGCTACCATTGTACAATATAGCCCGAGCATTATCCAATTCCCATTTTTTCCTGACTTTTATTACTTCGGATTTTATTCTTTTAATGCTCATAGTACAATCATATTCTATGATTCCTTTTTCACAACCCTGCCTGGCCAAATTATCTGCAACGTCATTTAGATAAATACCACAATGGGAAGGCATCCACGTAAAAGTTACATCACATCCATGTGATTTTATATAAATTGTACATTTCCTACATCTTAATATAGTGTGGGTTAGGATGGGTATCCGCCTTGATTCCCCAGTTTCAACCTGTGTCCACCCCCATACTGGGGATAAACAGTGACAAATAAAACGGTAAAAACATTTCTCAGCTTATTGCATTAAAGAAACTCATGCAATAAACACTCATATAATATCTTGACTTATTACTTTAAGTTTTTTTAAATAATTTTTATATTCAAGTTAACAAATGAATATGTAAAGGGGCCAAAATATAGCTGGACAGTCCTCAGTTGATTATTATTATTCAACAGATACAAAAATGTATGGCTAATTCAGGATCTCTTAGCCTAACAGTACAATATTGACTTCAGATCTCATTGTCTGAAAGGCCAGCAAAGAATTCTAATTTCTCCAACAGATATCAAGTGCACCTTAAAATGTGATTCCAAACCAAGGGTAAATCTACCCCTGGGAGGAAAAATTTACAATGCAGGGGGGCAAAATATATCATAACTGATAATAAAAATAAAAATGACACACTATACCAAGTTAGAATCAACAGAGGGGATGAATGACAGTGAAATGTTAAGAATCACTGACTCCTAAAAACTAATACACAAAAGCAGTCAAGGACAGACGTCACAATTAAGATCAAGAGAGATAAAAAAAAAATGTGATCTGTAGTTACTATTTAAAGCAGATGCTGGCTAGGTGCTTGTAAACAATCTGCTACTAATAGCATTTATTCAAGGACAACTACACTACTTTGTAAACAAGATGCCAAGGGCTCTAAGTCTTGTATATACTGTCGGGTTTCATAGTCTTCATTAAATGACACTTTGTGTTGATGACTTAACAAACTCTTCATGTCTTCTTTATCTGGCATCGAGTGCAGTATATAACATACATGAAATGTTTCCAGGGCTGTAAAATTCATTTTTTTTTATCTTTGTGAAATCAAGAGGCTACTAATATACACCTAAGAAAATACAGCCAAGAACCAAGTATAAATGCATATAGTTGGCGGATAAAAAAGAAAGAGAGCTATTAAGTACCTTCAAAATAAAGTGCCTGTGAGTGACAGGACGTAAACAGCAGCTCCATGGTCTAACTGGTATCGTTGGGGTGTTCTACATAACTCATGAGGCTATACCTAAACTGTAGCCTTCATGGCTTAGCTGGTATCGTTCTGGTAAAGAGAGGAGTGACCTAACTTCTGAAGAGATCGAAAGCAAAGGCTCTTTGGTTTTCCAGTGATCTGGAAAATATAAAACACCTCACCTAACCCCTGCCACGCTCTGACTGACTTAAAATGTAAAACGCTGAGACAAGGAGGGAAAATTGTAGTTGAATATCAAATTTATATTTAGCTCATGCAAAGGCAGGTAAAAATGTTCTATGGTCTCCAGCTACACACACACACACACACACACACACACACACACACACACACACACACACACACACACACACACACACACACACACACACACACACACACACACACATACATACATATATATATATATATATATATATATATATATATATATATATATATATATATATATATATATATATATATATATATGAGAGAGAGAGAGAGAGAGAGAGAGAGAGGAGAGAGAGAGAGAGAGAGAGAGAGAGAGAGAGAGAGAGAGAGAGAGGGGGGGGGGTGAAAACGACTATTCAAATATGCACGATATATAAATTTAATTTTTCATTAAAAAAAAAATATATTGAATCACATTTAATATCATGTTGAGAAGAGGTTCAGGGAATGTCAAAAGATTGACAAAACTGTTATTAGATTGATTTTTCTCTTGAATTAAAAAAAAAATGGGAGTACTCGTACATGTTATATCTCATCCTGCTGACTGAGAAAGCACCTGAGTATAACCACAATGCATTTGTTGTGACATTGCAACGTGGGTTGGTTACGTAACGTACTGTATAATCCCTTGCAACATTACGTCCTCCCGTCAAGCGCAACATACTACAGCGTTAAAGTTGTAACGTTTTTCTGCGTTGCGATTTTGTGACGTGACAAGGTCAGAAGGAACGTTACGTGCATTGGTTATAGGCTGATGAGTACGTAAGGCTGGCGTCACACTAAAAAAAAAAAAAACATACACGCCTCATTCATGTATACTTGCAGTGCCGATCTCATTCACTATATTTGTTGCCACTGACAATGCTTTAAACGCGTTTTTTTCCTTCCATAGAAGAGAGAGAGAGGAGAGAGAGAGAGAGAGAGAGAGAGAGAGAGAGAGAGAGAGAGAGAGAGAGAGAGAGAGAGAGAGAGAGAGAGAGAGAGAGCAGTTATCCAAGGTTTAAGAACTGATAATAATGCGAGGTATGACACAGAAACAACTTAAATCTTAAAAAACTTCTACAAAATGAAATAGCGACTCTTTTTCTATCTTTCCCTCCTCAGTTGAATAAAACCAAGAGAATATTTTTTCTTTTACTAAAGATGCCTAACATTATTTTAGTCTCGGATGGACATAATTTATATTAATGTTTTTGCAGTTTAATGTGTTAATGATTGATGATATGATTCGGTTTTACGTCTCGAACTCCCTTTTCTACTAAGGGCTAGGACGGTTGCCTTCTTGCGAAGAACTTGTTTTGGCATATGTAATCGTTACCCTGAGTGTATGCCCTTACTAACCTCAGTCCGTGACTGGGCGCGAACCCTCGACCTGCCAACACAGAGTCGCGGACGCTACCATTTACCCACGGAGACTACGCAGTTTAATGTGTTAATATCATTCCCAATTCGTGTGGGGGTAGACGCAAATAAAATGTAGCTGAGGGAGTAAGGCTGGATTGCCCTCCCTTAAGCCCCGAGGGGGGATCAGACACGATTTTGCCATTTCCTAAATCGAACACTATAACCACTGCGCCAGCGAGAGTCCAACATGGACATAAATCATAAGTTTTTCAAAGTAAATGATATATATATATATATATATATATATATATATATATATATATATATATATATATATATATATATATATATATATATATATATATACCATGACACTCGCTCTCTCTCTCTCTCTCTCTCTCTCTCTCTCTCTCTCTCTGTCAACCATGACCCTCTCACTCATTCTCTCTCTCAACCATGACCCTCTCTCTTCCATGACTTTCTTGCTCTCTTTCTTCTATGACTCGCACTATCTCTACTACCACGACTCTCTCTCTCTCTCTCTCTCTCTCTCTCTCTCTCTCTCTCTCTCTCTCTCTCTCTCTCTCTCACACACACACACACACACAATACCTCAAAATGTAAGGTAATGAGAATGGGTACAAGTGCAAGAAGGCCCAAGCTTGACTACTCGGTGGCTGGAGTACAACTTCAAGAGACAGAAAATGAGAGAGATCTAGAAGTAAACATACTGGCAGATTTGTCTCCAGAAATACATATAAATGGCGTAGTAAGGGCAGCATATGCATTCAAATCAAATGTAAGGGTAGCCTTCAGGCACATGGACAAGGAAATGTTCAGAAATATTTATGTAAGCTATGTGAGGCCAAAACTCGAATATGCAGCCCCCTTTTGGAATCCGCACTTGAAAAAGCACATAGCTAAGCTTGAAAAAGTTCAAAGACATGCCACGAAACTGGTGCCAGAAATACGCAATCTCGGTTATGATGAGAGGCTGAGGGAATTAGACTTGCCATCACTCGAAGCTAGAAGAGTAAGGGGGGATATGGTGACAGTCTTTAAATTCCTCTATGGTTATGATAGAGTGGATAGGGATCGATATTTCGATATGGCTGGCTCTAGAACTAGAGGTCATAGTTTGAAGCTTGGTAAGAAAACTTCTTTGCAGGATGTAAGGAAATACTTTTTCAGTGTAAGAGTAGTTGATAATTGGAATTCGCTAAGCGAGGAGGTAGTTAATGCTATCTCAATCCATAGTTTTAAGGACAGGTACGATAAGTATCACTAAGTCTAAAATGGAACCGATCAGGAGACGGGAAGATACGAGCTTTGGGCTCTTTCCCGTAAACACAATTAGGTAATCACAATTAGGTAATCACACACACACACACCTGATAAGAAAGCTTGGAGTAGTATGTGGTCCTGAGGATATTGTAAACATACACCAACTAGGTAAATATTCGAGGGAAGGAAAGCCGAGACCAACAAAAGTAACCTTTGAGAGAGGGGAAACATGTAGGGAAATATTGTTGAGAAAAAAAAGTCTAAAAGACCTTCAAGAATTCAAAGAAGTGTTCATTAGACAATACAGAACACAGGAAGAGATGGGAAAGATCAAAAACTT
>JAXCGZ010019414.1:50000-57888 GCA_037179515.1 Halocaridina rubra | reverse complement strand
ATTGTTAGATTCATTTATTCTAAAAACAGTCTCAGGTAAATTCTCTCTCTCTCTCTCTCTCTCTCTCTCTCTCTCTCTCTCTCTCTCTCTCTCTCTCTCTCTCTCTCTCTCTCTCTCCTCTCTCTCTCTCTCTCTCTCTCTCTCTCTCTCTCTCTCTCTCTCGTAATCATCCTTTTAATTACACACAACAAAATGAAGGCCGTTTACTAAGATCTTGAGCCGAAATAATCAAAGTGTTAAAGTTTTTCTGATGATAAAAGTTCACTACAAGAGTTCGATTCCCACCTTTGAGTCTCCTATACTTTATTTTTAAACCAACGTGTGTGTGTGTGTATGTATGTGTGTGTGTGTTTTTATAATACTCACTTCTATGTTCATGCGCCTTTGTGTGTAATAGTACATGGTCGGTATGATTTGTGTGTTTGTGATTGTATTTAATGAGGGGGAGGGTTCAGTGTTTATTTTATTGTGTGTTTGTAAGTGTTTATTTATTAATGAAGGAAAAAAATTTCAGGATATTTCAAAAACTTGTCAATTTCTGAAGCAAATTCATATCAAAACTACTGGGAAAAAAAAATGGGTCTAGAAAATCGCAATATCAGTATTGTCGAAATATGAACCAGCACTATTGCCAATGGAAATAAATGTCAAAACACTTCAAAACCCATAAAAAAAATGGAAAACCTTAAAAAAGATGGAAAACCCTATATGAGTTGTTAATATTAGAGGGCTGTAGAAGTAAAATACTGGTAGATGTGTACTTTTACACTCCCAACGAGTTGACAGTTGATATAATGATTTTGCGGTATTTTTGTTCTACGAATCTGGTATTTATTTCCTGGTATTTATTTCCTAAAAGAGAAAAACATTGATGCAAAATGAATAAACTATCCCCAAAAGAGAGAAAGAGAGAGAGAGAGAGAGAGAGAGAGAGAGAGAGAGAGAGAGAGAGAGAGAGAGAGAGAGAGAGAGAGAGAGAGATAGAGAGAGAGAGAGAGAGATTGTTATGAATAAAAATAGTTTTAAAAATTAAATTTTTTTTCAGACCACCGGCGATGACACCGGAAGCAGCAGCAGCATCAGCACCCAGGGGATCATTAGGAAGATCAGGAACAACAACAGCAACACCAACAATAACAACAACAACAACCTCGAAAGCACCTCCACCACTACCACCAACAGTATGTCCAAGAGAGGTTGGCCACATGGACTGACCCGTAGGAGGACAACTGGTCTCTCCCTCTCCATCGATGCCTCTATGAAGGTGCTGAGAGAGGCCCTCTACTTAGAGATGGCTCGCAAGAAACAACGACAACAGATGCAGAGAGCTCGCGCTAACAAACAGCTGCTAACATCCATTGGTAAGCGGGATGTGCAACACCAGCTTCAGCTGTTGCAGGAAGAAGAAAACAACAGCAACAATAACAACAACAACAGAGCTGATGGCTTGAGTATTAATCATTCACAAAGGTTAGTAGATTTTTTTTTCATATTATATTCGTTATTATTTTTTATCTTCTACTATTAGTAAAAGAAAGCATAAATTTATAAGTAGATTTGAGTAGATTGAAATATTAGTAGAGACGGGTAGATTAATACACTGTTATACACAGGTATACATTGACACAAATACCCAATTCATACTTATATCATAATACTACAAGTGTAACTGTGTATATATATATACATACACACGCGCGCACACACACACACAAAATAATTTTCAAGCACGTATGATGAATAATAATGTAACAATAAAATTTGTATAAATATAATAGATAGATACTGAAATGTATCCTGAAATTTGTAGTTAAATGATTTCCTGAGAGTATATTTTGTAATGATCTCAACATTCACCTCCTGAGAATATTTGTGGTTAACATTTCCTCAATGAATATTTGTAGTAACTATTTTTTTTAAAGAAATATTTGTAGTTATCTAACATTTGGTCAAAATATAAATAGGTGACATACTCAAACTGTTCTTAACATTTATAACTTGAGAATATTAGTCATCTAATATTCTCATAAATATTTGTAGATAACTAACATTCTCTCGAAATATATATAGTTGAATAACATTCGTATTATGAGAATATTTGTACTTCTAACAATATCCGAAGAATTTTAGTAATCTAAAACTTTTTTTCTATATAATGTTTGGAGTTAAATATTTAATTTCTCATAGATTTTGAAGGGTTCATAACATTTATACAATGTAAATGTTTGTTGTTAAAATATCCTCAAATAATATTTGTCATTAATATTTCCCGAAATTATGTAGAAATTATTAGAGTTTGTATTTTGAAAGTATTTGAAATTCACTTGTCGTTAGCTAACATTCCTAAATATTTACAAGCAAATATTAAAATTCGTATCCTGATAGACTTAGCAGTATATTTATTATATAAACATTTCTTCTTAGAATATTTGTAATTATCTAACATTTCAAAATGTTTAGAAGTTTTAAACATTTATATCCTAAGAATATTTTTCGATACTTAACATTTACTTTCAATATATTTGTAGTTATATAACGTTTCTCTCAAAATATTTTAAAAATTTTACCATTATTACCCTGAGAATATTTGTAGTAACCTAAATTGCTTAGAATATTTGTAGTTAACTAATATCTCCTTAAAATATTTAGCATTGATGAAGGAATTATATCCTGAGAATTTTCGTTATTCCCTATAATTATCTTAAGGAATTTTTAATATTGAAATTACATGCAAATTCCGAGAATTTACATCGATTATTTAAATAACATTTATCAAAATATTTATTATAATAGAAAAAAAAATTATATAGTGTATATATATATATATATATATAATATATATATATATATATATATATATATATATATATATTATTCTTTTTATTCTTATTCTTATTATTATTATTATTATTATTATTATTATTATTATTTATTATTATTATTATTTTATTTCTTTGTTTATTTATATATATTTTTTCACAGATAGAGGCTTTCTTTCAATCTGTCAGATTCATATTTCTTTTCTTGTCATTTATTATTATAAATTCTATTATTATTATTATTATTATTATTATTATTATTATTATTATTATTATTATTATTATTTCTACTACTACTTCTGCTTTCTTTTCTTAGAAACTTTCAATTATTATTATTATTATTCTTATTATTATTATTATTATTATTATTATTATTATTATTATTATTATTATTATTATTATTATTATTATTATCGCTGTTGCCATCTTGTTGGGTTCAAGATTTCTCTGTCCAAAACACGTGAGGAGGGAGACTCTGTATATGATTTCATGAATAAATGATGCGGCTCTTTAATTGGAAGTATGCAAATTATTTTGCAAACACTCTCTCTCTCTCTCTCTCTCTCTCTCTCTCTCTCTCTCTCTCTCTCTCTCTCTCTCTCTCTCTCTCTCTCTCTCTCTCTCTCTCTCTCACTTTTCTATCTATATATTTATCTCTCTGTCTCTCACTTTTCTTTCTATATATTTCTCTCTCTCTCTCTCTCTCTCTCTCTCTCTCTCTCTCTCTCTCTCTCTCTCTCTCTCTCTCTCTCTCTCTCTCTCTCTCTCTCTCTCTCTCCCGAGTGCAGATATTACTGTAGATATTGCGATAATTCATCAGAAAAGATATTAAAATATAGCAAGTTATGCGAAATTCAAAACAGTTATCATATGATAACAATTCATAGAGGAAATGTATATATAATCAGCATGATAACAAACAGGCGAATGTTAAGATAGAGTGTAATAACAAAATAACTACAAATACCAAGATAACTCTCAGGAAATCAGACAGATAGGATGATAACTAATGGGTTAACATTTCGATAACCACGACATGACAATAACGTATAAAAAAATAACTGTTATTATATGATAACACATGTTAGCTTTATAACTTTAACAGTTACTATTATGATAACTGCTAACATGACAATAACAGTTATTATAATGGCAAACATGACTATAGCTTTTATATTATGATAACAGCAAACATGATTATAACAGTTACAATATGACGATAACCATAACTGTTATTATTTTCACATTTTTTTAGGTATTGAATAACAAATAACACCCAAAACAAATAGCAAAGACAATTACGAAAATATTAATGATGATGATTAATTTAGGAGATAATGACAATAATAATAATAATTATAGGTTTAATTACTAGACTTCAGTTATATAATTATAGTGATTATTATATATATTTACAATTACTTTAAGATAAGATAACAAGTGATAACTGTTATTTTTTTGTCCTTACAAAAATTGATTAACACAACACAACTATAACATTTAAGTCATAATTATTAGATAACAATTATTTTAAGCAATAATTGTTATTAGTTATCCGTCTGATAAGTGATAACTGTTATTTTTCCTTTTCAAAAAAATTATATTTAAAGGTAATGTCATAATTATAAGTTAAGATTCACTCTAAGCAATAAATTATTTTTTTTATATCAAGCGATAAATAATTGTTTTTTTTTTCTTGCACTAAATTCAGGGTTTAAATAATTGAAGAACAATAACATATTAGATAACAGTCACGAAATAAGTGATAACTTCTAGGTTTTAAGTTAAGAATTATTTTTAAGATAACAAGAGATAACTAATTATATTTTTCTTTTTCTTCTTCTTCTTTCAGGATTTAGATAACAAAGAAAAAACATAACAAGTTAATATCCAACGGTTATAACACTGCTCATTTCACCAGCTGACAACCTTCTGAGAAGGGGGGAGGGGCGGCATAATGTAATTAATTCCCCCATAATTACTACTACTGCTACTACTACTACTACTACTACTGATCAGCCCCACTTTAAGTTTTCATTTTCGTGTTTTTTAACAAGAGAAATTTCTATTTTAGGCCCACTTTCAAGTTTTCATTTTCGTGTTTTTTAACAAGAAAAAATATATATTTTAACTCCACTTTTAAGTTTTCATTTTCGTGTCTTTTAACAAGAGAAATTTCTATTTTGTGGTTTTAAACACCTTTCAAGTGTTCAGTTCTGTGTTTTTTCCCTGGGAAAACTTCCCTGTTCTTAGTTGATGTTCTTATTTTTAAGGAAATGAAATCTCTATTACTTGTAAGTTTTTTTCCGACTAGGAAATAATAGTTGTCCAAAGATATGCTTTCTTAACAAGAAAACCTTTCCTATGCTAAGTTTTTATTCCCAGACAAAAAGATAACACTAATTTTAATTACCCAGTTTTTTATTTTATATTAAAGAAAACAGTCTTTCTAACTGCCCTATTTTAAGTTTTATTTTCCATAAAATAATGTCTGTAATTGTTCGATAGTAATGTTTATTTTTGTGTGTTTGTTTGTTTTTTGCATTAATGTAAACGGTCTTTTTAAGTATTATTTTTTTTTGTTTAGTGTAAAAAAAAATATATATTGTATTTGTACAGTTACGTTTTTAAGTTAGAAAACATTTTTGAAACTGTAAAAACAGTAAGTTTTAGTTTCGAAACATGAAGATAAATCATTGACAGAATTTTCAGTTTTTAACACGAAAGCAATCTTAAGGGGGGTTTGCACGGTCAAACGGTTCGTCGAACGCGGTTCGACAGACAAGTGTTTGAAGTGATGTTCGAACGTGTGAACGGGGTATTTGGTTGTCGAACACGGAACGTGTTCGACAACCAAATACCCCGTTCACACGTTCGAACATCACTTCAAACACTTGTCTGTCGAACCGCGTTCGACGAACCGTTTGACCGTGTAAACCCCCCTTTAGTAACTTCTCGACTTTTTTTTTTTTTTTTTTTTTTTTTTAACATGAAAACCATCCTCTTAGTTATCCAGATATTAGATTTTTGTAAAACAAGACTCTCCCTTAAATATTATTATTATTATTATTATTATTATTATTATTATTATAACAACAACTTCAACAACTACTTTTACTATTACCACTACTTCTACTGCTACTACAACTCTGCTTTTATTATTATTATTATTATTATTATTATTATTATTATTATTATTATTATTATTATTATTATTATTATTATTATTATAAATTCTATGACCAATACTTGAAAAAAATATCTAAATATTTAATACATTAATTTACTACTGCCACGTGGTCACTCCCCTCCCCTCCCCCTGCTGTTTATAAATTTAATTTATGAATATAATAAAAAAAAAATAGGACAAAGATATATACATATACATAGGCAGATAAAATAATCGATGTATTATTGATAGTAGAGAGAGAGGTAATTAATTATACATAACTTTTAAGGACTTACTGATAATACACTTTTTTTTATTTTTTTTTATATATTTTTTCTCCGTCATCATCTTCTGTTTCTCTCATTCCTTATTTTATATATTTTTTCCATCATTGTGTCATTTCTGTCTCTTGTTCTGAATTTATATATATATATATATATATATATATATATATATATATATATATATATATATATATATATATATATATATATATATATATATATATACACAATAATGTTATTCGGTTTTTTCTTTTTTTATCTTTTTTTAATATTCTTTCATTATAAATCATCATTTTTTTTTCTATTTGTTTCGTCTTTTTATATATTTTCTTATTCATCTTTTTCCTTCCGTTTTTTATCCATTTCCATCATTCTCTCTCTCTCTCTCTCTCTCTCTCTCTCTCTCTCTCTCTCTCTCTCTCTCTCTCTCTCTCTCTCTCTCTCTCTCTCTCTCCTCCTCCTCCTCCTCCTCCTCCTCCTCCTCCTCCTCCAATTCCACATCTTTATTCTTTGTCATGTTTTCTCTCTCATTCATTTTTCTCTCTCTTGACTTATCGCTTTCCCTTTCATCTACCTCTTCCTTCCTCTTCTTCCCCTCTTCCTTCACCCTCCCATTACCACACCTTTATTCCATTCTATCCTTCTCCTCTCATTATCAGCACTTATTCCAATTCTCCTCTTATCCTTACTTATCTCTCTCCAGTTTCTGTCCAGTTCTCACCCTATCCTTCTATCTCTGTTCCTCTTCCTCCTTCTTTTTTCTCTTCCCTATTCTCCTCTATCCTTCTATCTCTCCTCCTCCTCCTCCATTTTTCTCTTTCCTATTCTCACTCTGTCCTTCTATCTCTCCTCCTCCTCCTCCTTCATTTTTCTCTTCCCTAATTCTCCTCTATCCTTCTATCTCTGCTCTTCCTCCTCCTCCATTTTTCTCTTCCCTATTCTCCTCTATCCTTCTATCTCTCCTCATCCGTCTATTTCAGTTCATCATTATCGAATTTTCGTTCCTATTCACAAAACATCCTTAGGTATTCTCATAAGTACCAGATTCTGTGAATCATTCCTTTACTTACTACCTCTTGTTTATGGTAAATGATCTGGGTTTTGTATTTAAGATTAAACATTTAAGAATATTATTATCATTATGGTGAATATATCTTACGGCTTAGTCTCACTAACAATTAGGATATTTATTTTTGTATCAATTCTTTATTGAAATGAAGTTAATTATACGAATAATAATTGGCCAATTAATATTCTGTAATTGTATATTTAATGTATTCATTTTCTTCTATTGGATGTAATTAATAATGGGTTTATTGTGAAATATTTTAATTTAGACAATAGTTGGCATAGAAAACGGTTTTGCAAGGGTAATGGCATAGAAAACGGTATTTGCAGAGGTAAAAGAGAGAATACTTAGACAATAATTGGCATAAAAAATACAGAGAATAATGTTTAGACAATAAATATCATACGAAATAATACTAAAGAATGTTTAAATAGGATTTGATATAGAAATAATGTAAAGAATGTTCAGACAATAATTGGCTCTGAAAATAAAAAGAAAAAGAATATTTAGGAAATAACTAACATTGAAAAAAAAAGTAATGAATATT